>LNAC01000472.1:659156-722610 GCA_002007465.1 Ailurus styani | reverse complement strand
TATATATATATATATATATATATATATATATATATATATATATATATATATATACATATATATATATGGATTCAGTAAGGTTATGGGATACAAAATCCATATACAGAAATCTGCTGCATTTCTATACACAAATAATGAAGGAGCAGAAAGAGAAATTAAGAAAGCAATACCATTGTAATTGCATCAAAAATAATAAAATACCTAATAAATTTAACCAAAGAGTTTAAAGACTTGTACTCTGAAAACTATAAAACGCTGATGAAAGAAACTGAAGACAAAACAAAGAAAAAGGAAGACTTTCCATGCTCATGGGTTGAAAGAACAAATACTGTTAAAATGTCTATACTACCCAAAGCAATTAACAGATTTAATCCATTCCTTATCAAAATACCAACAGCATTTTTTGCAGCACCAGAACAAGCAATCCTAAAATTTGTATGGAACCATAAAAGACCCCAAAAGACACCCAAAGCAATCTTGAAAATGAAGAACAAAATTGGAGGTACCACAATCCCAGATTTCAATATATATTATAAATCTGTAGTAATCAAAACAATTTGGTACGAGCACAAAAATAGACACATAGATCAACAGAACAGAATAAAGAACCCAGAAATGAACCTATGATTATATGCTCAAGTAATCTTCAACAAAGGAGGGAAAAGTGGGCATTGGGAAAAAGATAGTCTCTTCAACAAGAAACAAAACAAATAAAAACAAAGTATCTCCCTCCTTCGTTAGGAAAACTGGACAGCTACCTGTAAAAGAATGAAACTGGACCACTTTCCTACATCATACATAAAAATAAACTCAAAATGGGTTAAAGACCTAAGTGAGACCTGAAAGCATAAAAATCCTGGTACAGAGCACAGACAGCAATTTCTTTGACATTGGCCATAGCGGCATTTTTCTAGATATGTATCCTGAAGTGACTGAAACAAGGAAAAATAAACTATTGGGACTACATTAAAATAAAAAGCTTCTGCACAGTGAAGATAACAGTAGAACCAAAAGACATACTACTGGAGGGGAGAAGATCTTTACAAATGACATAACTGACAAATAATTAGTATTCAATATACATAAATAACTTACACAACTCAGCACCAAGAAAACCCAGACATAATCCAATTAAAAATGGGCATAAGACAGCAACAGACATTTCTCCAAAGAAGGCATACCTATGACCAACAGCCATAAGGAAAGATGCTCAATATCAATAATCATCAGTGAAATGTAAGTCAGAATGGTTAAAATCAAGAACACAAGAAACAACAAGTGCTGGTAATGGTGTGGGGAAAACAAAAAATCTGTGCATTGTTGATGGGAACACAAACTGGTACAGCCATCATGAAAAACAGTAAGGAGTATTCTTCAAAAAATTAAAAATGAAATTACTAGGTATTTACCCAAAGAATATGAAAACACTAATTCAAAAAGGTACATACACCCTTACTTTTACTGAAGCATTATTTATAATAGCCAAATTATTAAAGCAGCCCAAGTATCCATTAATAGATGAATGCATAAAGATGATGCAATGTGTGTACATGCATACATATGTACATCCATACAATGGAATACTACTTTGCAATAAAAAAGGATGAAAACCTTCCATTTGCAACAACATGAATGGATCTAGAGATTACAGCACTAAGATAAATAAGTCAGTCAGAGAAAGACAAATACCATATGATTTCATCCATACGTGGAACTTAAGAAACAAAACAAACATATAAACAAAAACAAAGAATAAAGAGACAAACCAAAAAAGAGAGTCTTAACTATAAAGAACAAACTGTTTATCAGGTGTGTGGGGGAGGTGAGTGAAATAGGTGAAGGAGATTAAGAGTACACTTATCATGAGGAGTACTGAGTAATGTATAGAATTGTTGAATTACTACATTGTACACCTGAACCTAATACAACACTATATATTAACTACACTGGAATTAAAATTTTAAAAAATAATAAAGTGGGTTTCTTGTAATTAAAAAAAAGAAAAAGAAAAGAAATAAAAATCATTCAAATTATTAAGGTGAAGTAAAAAAATTGTTAAGGAAAAAGTAAAACTGTTACTATTTTTAAATGACAATACTATACATTAAAAAAACTCTAAAGTATTAGAACTAATAAATGAATTCAGTGAAGTTGCATAATGCAAAATCAATAGACATATATCTATTGCACTTTTATAAACTAATGAACTATCAGAAAAAGAAATTTAGGAAATTATCCCATTTATAATGACATCATAAAGAGTAAAATATGGAGGAATAAACTGAATCAATAAAGTCAAAGACTTATACTCTGAAAACTCTAAGACATTGATGACACAAGTTGATGACACAAATAATGGAAAGATAAATTATGCTCATAGATTGGAAAAACTAATATTATTAAAATGTCCATACTATCCATGCAATCTACAGATTCAATACAATCCTTATCAAACTACCAACATATATTTTCACAAAACTAGAATAAATAATCTAAAATTTGTATGGAACCACAAAAAACACCAAACAGCCAAAGCAATCTTGGGAATGAACAACAAAGC
The DNA here is from genome assembly GCA_002007465.1 of Ailurus styani. NCBI lineage: Eukaryota > Metazoa > Chordata > Mammalia > Carnivora > Ailuridae > Ailurus > Ailurus styani. Next base: position 720,050 of record LNAC01000472.1, on the reverse strand, counting down.
CACTGGTATCATGCTCCTGAATTTCAAACTATACTAAAAGGCCATAGTAGTCAAGACATTATGGTACTGGCACAAAAACAAACCCAATAGGTCAATGAAACAGAATAGAGAGCCCAGGAAAAACAAAACAAAACAAAACTATGCTTATATGGTCAATTGGTCTATAACAAAGGAGGCAAGAATATACAATGGAAAAAAGACAGGGTCTTCCATAAATGGTGTTGGGAGAACTAGACAACTACATGCAAAAGAAGTAAAGTGGACTCATTTCTAACATTATATATAAAAATAAGCAAAATGGATTAAAGACTTAAAACCTGAAACCATAAAACTCCTAGAAAAAAATAGGTAATAAGCTCTTTGACATTGGTCTTAGTGATACATATATTTCTTAGCTCTCATTTTCAGGCTAGGGAAATAAAAAAACAAAAATAAAAACAAAATAAAAACAAAAAAACAGGACCACATCAAAGTAAAAAGCTTTAGCACAGCAAAGGAAATATTAACCAAAATAAAAGTCAATGTATTAATGGGAGAAGATATTTGCAAATGATATACCCAATAAGTGGTTACCATCCAAAAATATTTAAGAATTCATAAACCAATATCAAATTAGCAACCAATCTGATTTAAAAAGGGGCAAAAGATCTGAATAGACATTTTCCCAAAGATATACAGATGGCCAATAGACACATGAAAAGGTGCTCAGCATCACTAATCATCAGGGAAATTCAAATCAAAACCACAGTGAAATATCACCTCATACCTGTCTGAATCTTGTTCTTATCAAAAGGACAAAAAACAACAAGGGTTAGAAAGGATGTGGAGAAAAGGTAACACTTGTGCACTGTTCGCAGGAATGTAAATTGGTATTGTCATTATTGGAAATAGTATTGGGGTGTCTAAAAATTAAAAATACAACTACCATATGATGTAGCAATTCCACTTCTAGGTATTTATGCAAAGAAAATGAAAACAGTGATTTGAAAAGACATATGCATCCCTATGTTTGTTCATTGCAGCATTATTTACAATAGTCATGACATGGGAACAACCTAAATGTCCATCGACAGATGAATGGGTAAAGGAGACATGGTGTAAACATACAATGTAATATTACTCAACCATTAAAAAAAATATATTGCCATTTGTGACAATGTAGATGGACCTAGAGTACATGACACTAAATGAAATAAATCCCAGAAAGACCAATACCATATGACTTCACTTAAATGTAGAATCTGAAAAACAAAACAAAACAAAAAACAGACCCATAGATACAGAGAATAAAGTGATGATTTTCCAGAAGGTTAGGGAACTGGGAGGTTGGGTGAAATAGGTAAAGGGATCAAGAGGTACAGCATTCCAGTCATAAAATAAATAAGACACAGTGATGGAATGGAATGTACAGCATAGGGCACACAGTAAGTAATACATTGTAATAACTTTGCACAGTGACAGATGGTAAGCGGATGTAACAATTTTGTAATGCATATAAATATTTACTATGTAATAGATCTGAAACTAACGTTGTATATTAATTTTTCTTCTGTTAAAAAGAAAAAAAACAGGGACAATAAAAATAAATAAATAAAAATAACAAAGAAGCCCAAAATATGGATTTTTGGATTTCATTTGAAATCTCCCAATTTTTAAATATGGTAAACTAATTTTTAAAAATTATAAAGCTTTGGGTGTAACAAAACTTGTCTGTAGTCAAACTGGATCAAGTCACTAGTGTGATTCCACCAAAGTAAAGCAAACAGTATATATAATTTATTTCAGTCTAACACTCTACTTAAAGTATGTTCTTTTTTTTTTTTAAGATTTATTTATTTATTTGTCAGAGAAAGAGAGAGCACAAGCAGGCAGAGTGGCAGGCAGAGAGAGAGGGAGAAGCAGGCTCCCTGCCGAGCAAGGAGCCCGATAAAGGATTCAGTCCCAGGACCCTGAGATCATGACCTGAATCGAAGGCAGTTGCTTAACCAACTGAGCCACCCAGGTGTCCCTTAAAGTATGTTCTTAAGAAAGTCACTAATATCCATCAAAGTCATTGTTTTTATATTCAATGAACATAATATCCAGTTTACAAAGTGGTGAGGAGATTAAATCAGAAAACAAATATTAAGAATCCAATACAATGACATGAAGTAAGTATTCCATGAATATCAGCTGCCTTCCAGAGGCAGAAGGACTAAAACATTGCCCTTTAGTTTATGTCTTTGTGCATTCTTCTAATATTTACTACTAGGGAACGGGATGTTACTAGATAAAATCATAAATAATTAATGACATGTAATAGGTTTGATAATTTTAAAATATGCCCACAAATGTTTTGATACTGTTCCTTTTATAAGGTGAAACTTACTTTTCTTCCCTTTGAGTGCAGGATATTCTTTGTGACTTTTTGCACTGAACAGAACGTGGTAGAAATGACACAGTGTGATTTCCAAGGGTAAGCCATAAGAGGCATTATAACTTCCTTTTTGCTCTTTCTCTTTGGATCACTCTGATGAAAGCCAAATGCCATACTATGAGGATACTCAAGCAACCCTGTGCAGAGGCCAGTTTTGGAAAGAATAGACACCTACTGCCAGTAGTCACAAGAATGAGCTTGGAAATAAATCTTCCAGCCCAGTTAAACTACTGGATGCCTGTTAGCAGTCCTGGCTAACATCTTTTTTTTTTTTCCCCATAGGCTATTTTTTAAAATTTATTTTTGTATTTATTTTTTATTCTTTGCCCCAGGGGTACAGGTCTGTGAAATCATCAGGCTTACATCTTTCACAACATTCACCAAAGCACACACCCTCCCCAATATCCATAACCTATCCACCCTATCCCTACTCTCCCACCCCCCAGTAACCCTCAGTTTGTTTTGTGAGATTAGGAGTCTCTTATGCTTGGTCTCCTTCCCCATCCCATCTTGTTTCATTATTTTTCCCTCCCTATCCCCCACAACCCCCCACCCTGTCCCTCAAGTTCCTCATATCAGAGAGATCATATGATAATTGTCTTTCTNACACCACACACAAAAATAGACTCAAAATGGATAAAAGACCTCAATGTGAGAAAGGAATCCATCAAAATCCTCGAGGAGAACACAGGCAGCAACCTCTTCGACCTCAACCGCAGCAACTTCTTCCTAGGAACCTCACCAAAGGCAAGGGAAGCAAGGGCAAAAATGAACTATTGGGACTTCATCAAGATTAAAAGCTTTTGCACAGCAAAGGAAACAGTCAACAAAACCAAAAGACAACTGACAGAATGGGAGAAGATATTTGCAAATGACATATCAGATAAAGGGCTAGTATCCAAAATCTATAAAGAGCTTCTCAAACTCAACACCCATAAAACAAATAACCCAGTCAAGAAATGGGCAGAAGACATGAACAGACATTTCTCCAAAGAAGACATCCAAATGGCCAACAGACACATGAGGAAGTGCTCAACATCATTCAGTATCAGAAAATTACAAATCAAAACCACAGTGAGATACCACCTCACACCTGTCAGAATGGCTAAAATCAACAAGTCAGGAAACGACAGATGTTGGCGAGGTTGTGGAGAAAGGGGAACCCTCTTACACTATTGGTGGGAATGCAAGCTGGTGCAGCCACTCTGAAAAACAGTGTGGAGGTTCCTCAAAAAGTTGAAAATAGAGCTACCCTACGACCCAGCAATCGCACTACTGGGTATTTACCCTAAAGATACAAAGGTACTGGCTAACATCTTGAACACAACCTCAAGAAACCTTATGCCAATCACCTAGCTAAGCAACTCCTGAATTTCTGACACACAGAAAGTGTAAGATAAGTGGCTTTTTTTAAGCCACTAAGTATGAAGGTAATTTGTTAGGCAGCAGTAGATAACTACTACACTAGTCAAATCCCTGTAGTTTTTGAAGAAATTTTACTGGCTCCCTATCACTTGGATATCACTTATAGAAGCATATCTGAACTAAACTGTACTTATAGAAGCATATCTGAACTAAACTGTCTCTACATTACTTGTACTGCAGATTAATGCTAAAACAGAGGATACTCTATAAATGCTCATAATGAACCCTGGAAGATTTAAAAATAACTTTTCTTCTTTCTTTTGAAGATGTTTGCCTTATTTTTACATAGTTCTGTGCTGAAACAACTAAATCAAGGTGTGGACCCCTTACCCGGTCCCCTCCCAAGAAGGGCAGTGTCAGATAGTATTAATAACATATGGAGGGGGCCTAGCCCCCTCCGCGTGTCCCCAGCCAGCCCTCAGAAGCCAGCTCGCCACTCGCTGCGGGGGACGGGCTCCTGGGGGCTGCGTCTCCGCCTCTGGGGGCTCCTGCCTTCGCCAAGCCCCAGCCTCCCAGGCCCCCCGGGCTCTGCAGGCCAGGGAGCAGCGGGCCTGGGGCCACGGGCTCTCCCGCCTGTCCCCCCTTCTCTGCCCTGCTGGGTGGCCTGTCTTCCCCCAGAGACTGTTTACTGAGTGCCCAGCCAGCTCGACCCCCTCTGGGGGGCAGGACGCGGGGACCGGTGTTGGCTCCTCGTCTCCTGTGCACGCGGGCGCTGCCGAGCGGGTGTCCTTCTCCCGGGGCCAGTAGTCAGCTCAGGCTGGTGTGGGACACACTTGGACGATCACAAAATAAAGCCGTATCGAACGATGAAAAAAAAGTAAATAAATAAATAACGTATGGAGGGACTGGTCAGAGAGTGTACCTGTAGAAGCATGGTATTTTATCTAAGTTCAAAATGAGATGGTTGAACATGTGGAGATTTGAGGGCACAGCCTACCAAGCAGGACTGAACTCGGAATATTCTCAAAATGAGTAGCAGGGATGTGAGGAGCTATATCATAGCTAAAATATGAATGAATGAGAATAGATGAGGTAACAGAGACTGGCAGGTGTACACAAACTACAGTAGATGGGTAGATTTCATACACATTATATTGAAAAACCAGGGAATTATTTTATTTTAAAGGTAATTTTTATTTTTATCATACTTTAAATGTACATGATTTAAAAAGTCAAACACCCCATCAAGGCTGACAGTAAAATGTAGCAGTCCCTACTTCACCTCTACTCTTATTGTGTAAGCTATCTCAACTGTATTCACTTCCATAATCCTATATAGCATGTTTCTACTACAATTTTAGCATTTTTAAAGTTATTTATATAACCTACTGGCTTTTTGTTACACAAGATTAGGATTTAATTCTTTATACCCCTCCAAACCTACAAACAGATATGCCTTCCTGCTTTCTCTCTCTTCATCCTCCCACAATCTTAATTTTAGTGACATTAATATTCAATATTTATATAATTATGACTAAACAAACTTTACTTGAAAAGCAAAGAAAAGTTTCATACTTCCTTCCATGATCAACTTTTTTTATTTTTAGAGTTCCATTTTTTTTCTTGTTGTTTTTTCCTTTGGTAGAATTTATTATTGCATAATTTTACAAAAGAACTCTAAAACTCCTCCCTAAATGGAAAAAAAAGCCAAAACAAAACAACAGCAACAAAAAATACACTCATCTATTAATTTTTTTTTCTTTTCCTTTTTTTGCTTTTGACATCCTTCCTGTTGCCTGTCATCCCCTTGTTCCAATCTGTACTAGTTTGCTCCATAGTGATGATCCTGGGTCTTGGTTTTTTTTTTTTTTTTAATCGGTCCAGACATTTATCATTTAACTGCCTCAGAAATCAAACATCTCATTTTATGGTAATGTAGGGGATAAGAGGTTGCCTCTCTGTGGAGACTAGGCTGGTGGTTCTAGTAATCAGGCTATTCTCAAAACAGTTTCTAAGCTAATCCACTTCCTATGAGTCCTATCCTATAACCCCACCTTTAGAGGTGACCAGACTCTAATTTTTGAGGCTCTCTAGGGTTCTTCATCTTGGCATCCCATCTGCATTCAGCAAAGCAGAGAAACAGTAAACATAATTCATTTATCATTTAATCATGCGCTCCTTACTGTTCAAAATTATCTCACATGCTTTGTCTCCTCTTTCTTTCTTTTTGGATTAATAAAATTAAAGACATTTCTTTGTGGCATTTACAATGGACTTACAAAAACGAACAAATATAAACACTTTTTTTCAATCTGCAGTGTTTAATGGAAAATCCCTGGGGACAGTTTCAAGCAGACAAGTTAGATGTTTGTTTAGCTTTTTTAACAGATCATTCTAGCTGTTGTGTGGATAAAAGGGTAAGTCTGAAAGCAGATGACCAATTAGGAAGATTCTGTAAATTCCAGGAGAGAGATGGTGGCTTGAAAGAGTATCAGAGCAAAGGAGAGCCTATGCAGTATATACTAAACATATTTCCTTTGTCAAAATTAAATACAGAATCATATTTAAAGGAATACATGTAAGTTATAGTCTAGCTTAGATGAAGATGCCAAGAATGATAGAAAATTTGAAGACATTACAGAAGATCAGAAACATTCCAAACACAGATTGCTTCTATCCACATGTCTATTCTTTCTGTATATTATGAATATTTTAACTAAGCATTTTTATTTCCACACAAAGACTGTCCCTCAAGCTGTGATATTGCCTTCACTAAAGAGTGTTATATTATTTCTAATGCAAATACAGAGAAGAGCAGGTAAAAATAAAATTTTTAAAATGGTAAGATTGTAAAGAAACTGTTTTCCTCAATTTGTGTGTCTTTTGGTTTAAGTGGTAAATTAACATTTAAGTTTTATATATTTCTTTGCCAGAACATTTGAAAATGCTCACTGAATGATAAGATGTAATTGCATTTATTTTTATATGTCATCATAATTTTTATCAAGAAGCATGTACTCACTTTATCCCTACATGACATTAAATAAACTGAATTGAGTAAACAAAGCCTCTATCTGCTTGGTATAATAATTAAAATGGTATTACAGAAGTTTAATTTGGGTGTACTGTGGGCAGGCACATCCTTAATCAGGAATAGACTTTGGCACATTACAGAGCCTTCTCCTTTTCCTTTAATTAATGAAAAACTGTCTCTTCCCAGGCTCTAAATCTGTTTCTTAAACACTGAAATACAGTCAAAATGATCATCAAGGCCAGTTCTTTATATGAATAGTCACAAATTTTTACATACAATTTGTGCATGTCTTTATGAGAAAAGACAAGGAAGATGCTTCCGACAGGATGGTGGGCAAATATTAGGTAGTTTTGTAAGTCTCCAGTGTTCTTATGTTCTTTCTTGTTAGGAAGGAACAAAGATGACTGAGCTTTCACTGTTCCACTATTTCTCAATTCCATCTTCTAACCTCTACTACAAACCAATCTTATTTCCTATGGTGGATCCACTTAGAAATGATGCAAGTGTTGTTCTCTCTCTACAGCAAAAATGAAACAAAACAAAACAAACACACAAACAAAAAAACAAAACCAGTTTGCACAAGTGTTTTTCTCACTAAGCAAAACTTTGCATTCTTACTTGACTGATACTTCAAATGGCTCATCCTTTGTTTTAGTTTTATCAGTCCTCACTTCATCCCAAACTAAATGTATCACAAATCTTAAGAGCTTCACCTGAAACAATACATTTCTTTCCATCTCTAATATTACTTTCCTTAGTTAAGACACTGTTTTCTCTTCTTTGGATGGCTGCAATAACTTCTTTACTGATCTTTCAACTAAGGGATCATTTTAAAACCCAGATTATATCAGGACACCAAAGAAGAAACTGTTTTCTTTATAAGCTGAGTTCTCAGTGAAAAAAAAAAAAAAAGTCTTAACAAACTGAAAAGACTCATGGGATTTATTCTCCTGTGCTAAAGCCTTCAAAGTGATATCTGATATTTTTATAAATATCTCAGCTTGCTGAAATTTAGCTCAATTTTAGATCAAACCTTTATGAAGTGTTTCTCTTTGTAAAATCTTACCATGAATACCACCCAGGAGATGACTCAAACATACATTTGTGTTGTTTCTTCTTCAGGGTTTTAATAAACAAAAGGTTTTAGTATAAATCTTAAGTCTGTATTCTTACTTTCCAAAATATCACTCCTCTCCTTAGAATCTCCAATGACTTCTCATCACATTTAGCATAAAATCCGAAGTCCTTAACATGGCTTATGTCTTTAAAGTCCCTTCTACCTCATATCTTCCTTGCTCACTCTAGTCCAGTCACACTGGCCTCCTTGAACCTGCAAAGAAAGCTTCTGCCTTAAGACATTTGTACTTGATCTTCAAGAGAAGAGTATCTGAATGTGGATGGTTTGTGCTCTCACTTCATTTAGATATCTGCTCTAATACCAGTTTCTCAGAAAGGCCTCTCTTGACCAGTGGATATTAAAAATACCACCTCACTCCCCCTCTACACACAGTGACTCATCCCTGCCAGTCAATACCATTAAGAAACAGAGCCTGAAGATGTGACTGAATTGTTGCATTATTATGATAAAACTTGAATGGATGAAGAGTTGCAATGAAAGTGTTTTCTTGAGATGGAACCTAGTCCTGGTGAAGATGCTGCAAAGATTGGTGAAATGTCAACAAAGTATCTACAATAATTACATAAACTTAGGTGATAAGGCAGTAGCATGGTTTGAGAGGATTGACTCCAAATTTCAAAGAAGTTCTACTGTGCATAAAATGCTATCAAATAGCATTTCATGCTATCAAGAGATTGTTGGTAAAAGGAAGAGTCCATTGATGTGTCGGACTTCATCACGATATTATTTTAAGAAATGACCACAGCTAACTCAAGCTTTAGCAACTGCCACCCTAATCATCCAGCAACCATCAACACTGAAGCAAGACTCTCAGCAAAAGTTATGACTCACTGAAAGCTCAGGTGCTGGTTAGCATTATTTGACAATATAGTATATATACATTTTAAAGATTTATTAATTTGTTTTGAGAAAGAGAGAGTGCAAAACCACGAGCAGAAGGGGCCAAGGGAGAGGGAGAGAGAATCTCAAGCAGACTCCACACTGAGAGCAGAGCCCAAAGTGGGGCTCAGTCTCATGACCCCTAGATCGTGACTGAGCTGAAACCAAGAGTCAGAGGCTTAACTGACTAGACCACCCAGGTGCCCCAGCAATAAAGTCTATTTTAAGCAATTTATGTACATTTTTTTTAGACATAATGCTATTGCACACTTAACAGATTATAATGCAGTGTAAATTTTTCCTTTATATTCACTGGGAAATAAACAAAACAAAAAAACGACTTGCTTTATTGTGATATTCACTTTATTATGGGGGTCTGGAACTGAACTGGATATGTCCAAGATAAGCCAATATAATTCAAGGGGAAAAAGTTGGAAAATTGAGCTTGTGTTCATCAAAATAATTACCTTGATTCTCCTTGTAATTTTGTGTGAATCTCATCCCATGGAAATAGGAGGGCCAACATTAATTGAGAGTCCCAAAATAAAAGCTCAGGCCTAACACAGAATGGGATGGAACCCTGAGATGGTTATTTGCATAATTCACACATTAGAAGCATTTTGCCTCAATTATCTACAGTTTAGGAACAAACATCTTTTTGCACAAATTATCTAAGTACCTGATGTAATTCCCAATGGCCTTTTGTGTGAGTAATCACAATCATAATGCACCCATCCAAGTTCAAAATGTTTATGGAGATACCCATGATAATTCTAATTTAGTCAGTTATATTCTTCTTACAAATCAAATCCTCAAAGCGCTGAGAGAGTAAAACTTGCATCTGATCCAGAGAAAAGTTTAAAAGAAAGCTTTATTTCATTTTTAAATGTCTTTTTGAAAATTTAACTGAGTGTTGTTCCCGTTCAGAACTTTAGGAACAACTAAGTATCTCTCTTTGTGATAACAAAAGGAAACGATAAAAAGATTCAAAACTTGTATGTGTATGTCAGTAGAACTCAATGATGCCATCTTTCTTCCTGTCAGACATAACCCTTTGTTTTGTTTTGTTTTGTTTTGATGTCCGTGAAGGAAGATGAAATACTTGACCAGTTCTTGAAATTAGTTGAGAGGAGACAAATAAAAGACTGGGGCTAATGGGGTACTTCGGAGAAAATATGGGAGTCTTTTAAGTAAATTGATCATTCCAATTAAAGAGGAAATTCTGGAAAGCATACTGACATAATGTGATAAAAAAAAAAAAGGTAATTCTCAAAGGAGTAGAACGAAACAGTAATAATCAGCTCCTTTACTGGTTTTACTGAAGTTGTCAGTTAACTATGATAAAGCAAAAAAATTATTTCAACTAAGAAAGATTTTCAATTCTTTCAATTTCCATCTCTTCAAATGATTGAAAAGCCTTACACTACCTTTGCCACACAAACTGGAAGTTAAGTTTTTGGAAGCTAACCGACAGGCACTGGGAATTTGGAAGAAAACGTAGGAGGCCATTTTCCTGCTCATTTTGACGTAACTGATTGGGAACCACGATTGCTGTAAATGAGACGTTTGCGTGGAGTAGTGCTGAGTGTCTGTCATCCAGGTCCCCGACAGGGAGCGGTGTGGCCGCAGCAGCAGTGGCTTGGCTTCATCACAAGCGGTCCTGCTTCCTGATTGCAGCTGGGGATGGCCAGTCTCCACTTACCAGAGCTTCAAAGGCAGTTGCCACTGCAGCGGTAGCAAGAGGAGTAGGTTCTTATTTCCAGCACAGTTCTGGTACAAAGAATCATGGTAGCCTCTAAAGTTCTGTGTTGTCTGGATGTCATTTCCAAAGGCACAGTCTAGAATTCTCTCCTTCACCTCTTCAATAATTTTGAGAGCATTCTGTTATTAAAGCCCTTCCTGATTCAGTGAGGTGTCCGTTCCCTGCACAGAACCTAGACTGATGTACCAAAAATTACTCAGAAAAAAAACGTATTCTTTCAGACATAGTGAGTCTTCTATAAAGGAGAAGTCAGACATTTTATAATAATTTTGATTTCGCCTACCTCTCCCAAATCCAATCATCAATATATTTTAAACAACACAAACAACCAACTAAATCTTAAGGCCAGGTGAGGTATTTCATATGGATAATAAATTGTTCTTACCAGTTCACATAAGTTGAACTGTTCACCAAGCCACAAGGGAAACCATAAAGGTTTTTGTTACTATTTTTGCCGTTATTGCAAAATAACATCTCCCAGCAACAATAACAAAAATTAAATAGAAGCTTCTCTGGCTATAGAGTTATTGCATTTTTATGAATTTTCTGGATTAAAAATGCTCTCTAGCACAATTCTGGGATGTGTTTTATTACATAGGAGTTTTGGGAAAATTAGTCTCATTGACTAGTAGCACATAGGGTTTCCTTACCATTTAGTTTTGGAAATATAGTATAACTACTTATTTTTGAGTAAAACTAAACTGAATAATAACACTTAATATAGATAGATACATCTTCTTTAGCATCACCTTAAAACAGGGAGATTGAAAGGCCATGGATTCTCATATTAAAATAACAAAAGTTGCTAAGGAAATATAATCTCATCAAGTAAATATTGCCATTAAGATGATAACGATTTATAGAATATCTTAAGCCCACATTTAATCATTGGAGTTGCAATTTCAGGAACAATCTTTGAGTTGTTCACCAAAGGATTAACAAGCTTTGGAGAATTATCTCATGTTTACCAGACTCCCAGGAGACTAAGAGATCAACCAGAATGTCAATTTGTCAATTTACAACTACTGATAGGATGTTCCAGTGACACGATTATTAACAGGCACCCTCCTAACAAATTTCTCCCTAGAGGAATTTATGGTATGTGAGAAACCAAACCTGAAAGTTATTTGTTAAGCACAAAATCAAAGCAAAGGGAATTCCATATAATGGAGTTGAGGCCTTCTAAGTTTTATGAGGTGCTTAGAAAATTATCAGGACCACACTATGGAAAGCTATCTTTTTGACAACTAGAAGAGCTATGAATATACCCTCAACACAGTATATATATATATATATATATATATATATATTTAATCTAGACCATATTTCACAAACATTTTAAAAATCCTTCACCATCTATATCACCATCTCTTTGACAATGCTATTTTTTAATTTAAATTCAATTTAATTAGCATATAGTATATTATTAGTTTCAGAGGTAGTTGAGTGACTCATCAGTTTCATACAACACCCAGTGCTCATTCCATTCAGTGCCCTCCTTCATACTCATTACCCAGTTATCCTATCCTCCACCCACCTTCCCTCCAGCAGGCCTCATTTGTTTCCTTGAGTTAAGAATCTCTAATTGTTTGTTTCCCTTTCTGTTTTTGTCTTATCTTTCCTTCCCTTCCCCTGTGTTCATCTGTTTTGTTTCTTAAATTCCACATATGAGTGAAATCATGTGGTATTTGCCTTTCTCTGACGGACATTGCTCTTCTATCATCAAAAGTTTTTGTCACTATACTCTTACCTAACTCTGGAAAAAAAATTAAATTTAAAAGTTACCAGATACTGTATTTTAAAATTAGTACTAAAATATAATATTTGCTACCATCCTCAACCACAAATGATCTTTTAGAAGAGGCTTTTTCCTGGAATGAATTTCACATATGTGCAAATCTTTATTGCGTATCTAATTCCTGTCAGCTCCAATTCTGAAACAGACTCTGGTGTTGTTATCATAATCTCAGAGTATGTGGTATCTGGACCCTATATCCTTTGTGTGCAGACTACTATTAATTGGGCTATTAGAAAGAAATAGCTAGAAAACTGATTATAGTAAGTCTCTATAGCTTCTTGCACACACAGCTTGTATAGCTTTAGCCACAAAGACAGTAAATACGTAAAAAAGTGATGAGAGAATCCAATCTGATTTTCCCTCAGACCTTTAAAACAGTATTTCTCAAAGTGGATTACATAAAATCCTAGATATTTGGGATGTTAATACATATTAGGCATATATACACACTCATACCACCTCCTTAGAAACAAATATCCAAAGAAACACACTTCACAGACACACCCACAAAAGTATCAATCAAGTTTCAGTACTTAAGTAAAGGAAATTCTGGGTTACACAAAGTAAGACAGGTACTTTACTGAAGAATTTTGAATAATCTTTAACATGCTATGTACATATAAATCTCCAATAGGTTCCATAGCATGCAAAATTTCCTAAACCCATCTGACCACAACATCATTTTTCCAAAAATGTCTTATAGAACATACGTCCCAAGGAGCATGTTTTAGTAACTTGTATTATACAGAGATTGAACTATACCTCTTGTTAATAATTAGGAGGGAGAAAAATAAGAAAGGGATAAAAAGGGGAAGAAGCAAACATTCCTCCATTCATACACACACACACACAGAGGAATGTCTCAAATTACAAGAAAAACAAACTCAAAGTAATGGAAGGCAAAAGTATGTTTAAATCCGGGCAGGATCTTAGCAGTTATGTGAATAAATTCTTTCATTTTAAAATGATTTGCATAAGGTCAGATAGCCAGTTAATGACAGAGCTAGGACCATATCAACTCACCCTTCCTTTTACCCCCTATATTGTGGTGATAGAGATATAAACCAGTATTAAAATACATGTACAAGTCACAAGATGTTAGAGCCTGAAAAAAATAAAATTTAAAATTAAAATCCCAGAATTTTAATCAAAATGAAGTGCTACATGCTAGTTTTATTACTTTGCTTAATTATGATTCTACTTCTCACTCTCTTTAGAGCCGATGCTAAGTGCTTATTGTAAATGTTCCTACAACATTAAAAATGTGTAATGGTCAAGGAATACAAGGAGAAAAAATGCCCACTTACTTTAGGAAATGCAAAATAAAAATAAAGGATTAAACAATATTATTATATTTGTAAAGAAAAAATTATCAAATAAATACTAAGTCAGAAATTATTTTACTAGGGCTACTTGCAATAAAAATAATAGCTTCTTTTTTCCCTTCTCTTTTCTTTCCTTCCGTCAGTTCCTTCTTTCTTCTACCACGATAGAGTTTATTAAGACAGAAACAAGTTTCAGTAATTACATGTCATGGATCTCAAATATAGTACAAAACTTATTTATTCATCATGAAAAGAGCATTTTAATTTCCAAATTTCAGATTGGTAGATTAAAAAAAACTGTCAAATATATTGTTCTACTTGGTATACGGCATCATGATGGGATCATCAAGAGAGTCCCACTTTGATTATTAAAATCCATAATGAAACAAGCAGACATGTGAATCTAGACAAAAACATACTATGAGAATAATGATTTAAAAATTCTATATAACCTCAAGCAAAATTTGTAGGGGGATACATTTCTAGCATGCCAGGTATATTTCACCAACTTCATAGGAAAAAAAAAATAACAATTGAAGCTTAGCACATGTCTAATATCTGCTTTGGTGAGTTTCAAGCATGTTGCCAAATGACAATAAATAGTAATTTAGTTCTTTGCAGCCTGACAACTGAACTAACAATAAAGACAAATTTATAGAGGAACAGAGCACTGAGAGTGTTTTTTTGTTGTTGTTCTTCTTCTTCTTTCTTTTTACTAGGCATTCAGGACAGTCTTTCATGACTGTGTACTGATTGTAAATCAGAATGTTTTACTTACTTCAAAGTATAAATTCATCTAATGTTAATGTAAAAATTAAGACATAATTTAATATCACTGCCTACAACATTAAGCATATGGTATCAAAAAGGGAATTCTGAAAGTTCTCTGGAAATGTATCCTCAGATCAACATCTTTGCTAATTTTAAGTGTCTTTTTATCTCTCTCTCTCTCTCTCTTTTTTTTTTTTTTTTGAGAACTCATTCGGTGGCCTGATCACTTTGCTAAAATTCCAGATCCCTGGAAGAATATGTTATATTAACTAGCTACACACACACACACACACACACACACACACACACACACACACACACACACAGCAGTTATAGATATTATTTGTGGAAGATTTGGGAGATTCTTTGAAAGTATCAGTATTTGCCTTTCTAATGTAGAAGAAAGAACGTAACATTTAGCTGTTCCATCTCTGCCTTTGTTTGAGCCATTCAGGATTGTCTAACATATCTGAGGTCTGTAGCTAAATTTTTTTTCTATGACAAAACAGGAAGGGCATACAGAAATGTAGTGTATATCCAGTGAGATGAGATAGCAAATACAGATTTTAATATTGCGCTAAACTTTTTAGATAAACCATTATGAAAATTTTAAATGCAAGTCATTTTGACCTATAATGATTGCTTTTCTCCTCACAGTAAATTTTTGAAAAAAAAATTGGTTATTTTTGTTTGTTCTTTTTTTTCAAAAGCGAATGCTTTCCTCAGAATTCAGAGAATAGTATCTATAGAAGAGTGGATAGTGACAGGTATTCAGGAATACTCCCATCAGTTCATTATTTTTGCTTATATGGTACAGCACAGATTTTATGTAATTATACACGCAAGGAATATTTCAACTTCATTATCAACTCAAAAACTGTCACAGTGAATGAAGAGCCCACCATATCCAACAGCAGCTATTCTCTGACATGTTGATAAAATGCATGGTTTACAGGTAGTGATAGAGGAGCCCAGCCCTGCTCACACCTCTTCTCCACTCCCATCACTAAATTACTTCCACACATTTAATCACTTTTTTTCTACAGTGAATGAAATTGCATAGCTTAAATCTGACTTTATCTGACTTTGTCAAAAAGTATTTATTCTAATTAAAAGATTTCCACTGCATTTATTATTTATAGTTTAAAATGAATGTTCTATTCAGCACTTCAGTGAACTACTTAACAAAAATCTCTTTAGTTTTCTAGATTTGCCAAGAATTATCATATAAGTCAAATGCAATCTAAGTTACACACTATATTCTATAGATGTTCTAAAGATCAATTGCTTGACCAATTCAGGAAATCCCTAGATTTACTTAAATAAAAAAGTTGTTTTAAAATTGCTACTACTAATATATCATATTAAATGTAGAAAAGTTGCTTAAGTAAACCTGAAAAATAATTTCACTGGCAACTTAGTGAATATCCTAGCTATCTGACTGCCAGTATTCATTCCACTTGTGAGGGACAAATGCATTTGGATTAGTTAAGGCAATCACTAACACGGCAGAGACTGGGGCCTTTTTTTGAACAGTTTCCAACAGCTGGCTCAGCCAAGGCCTGAAATACTCAAACCACACAGCAGCACTCCTTCTGCAGGTAGCCCTTGTTATTTACTACTTATTAGGAATTACCATTTTCCATAGAATCATTGAAAATAGCCAGTGTCAACTGCTTTTGCTAAGCATTTTGGTCCAGCGTCACAATAAATAGCTTTAGCAATTGTTTTAATTATGTTAAGAGGATTTTCAAAGCACTGGACTTGATTTGTTAAACATTTATTTATGTTTATTTAACTATATACATTCATACTTTTATATTCCATTTTTTATAATTTTTGCCACTGATTCACTTAATATAATCATGCTTATTACAGATTACATGGTATTATCTGCTTATGTTTAATAAAGATTAATAACCAATCCCTTTAATTGCAAGTCAAAAATATTAATAAAATATAATGATTGAATCCAAATCACCAAACATTCTACATCTGAAAACTACATTTATTCTCTCATAGCACTGTCTTTTATTTTTCCTTCTTAGCTTGACTGCACATTTTTCTTTATTTTTCCATCAATTTTTATGTTAGCAGTGTTTTCAAGAATACTTTTTTTTCTGTAAATCATAAAATAAATGGACATATCTTGAATTTCTCATGCATACAGTTTCCCCATGCAAGCACAAATAAAATTTATACTCCTATGTTGGAGGGATGGAGGTCAGGAGAGATAGAGAGAGCAAGCACCAGCACAAAAGAAGGAACTAACGTGTGGGTCTGTGTAACAATGTGATTTGATTTTAATTTACGGTAATATGCAGGAAGTACAGTTGCTAGTTTGTGAATTTCTGGCATGAGAAATCAAAGTAAATCAAAATCACAAATCACTCTTTTGGAAGATGCATAAAAACTCTGATTTGCTAAGAAAAAAGCCAATAAACACAGGTAGTTGTTATCAATTAGCATAAATCTAATAGTTTTAAGGCATTTTAACAAACACTACAGTTGATGAGCTTATAATTATCAATTCTGTTTCTTGCTTTTTAAAAATCCCACCTTCGCTATCACATTGTGAACTATCACTCAGTGGCAAATTATAATTCTCATTTAGGTGACACTGTAATAAGCATTAAAGAAAGAATTAAAATTAACTCTGTAACTTACTACTTACATAAACAGTGAAACTATATGTGTATGTGTGTGCATATTCAAAAGAGGTAGTGAATACATTTATTTAAGCATATATATATTTGCATATACAGGTTTCCAATAGCCAAATACTATGCTAGAAAAATCTAAGAATCTTATTTACTGATTTGTAAATAAAATCCTTAAAGAGTGATATGTAATATGAATTGAAATACTTACTGTGAAAGGACTGAAGAATATTGATTGTCCACTCATCTGTTAATCTTCCTGTTTTAGTTATCTGGATACATTTAAGCTGATTTGAAGATTCTCTTGATTCAATCCAACAAATCATGTCTTCATTATAAATAAAATCCAGAGTATGAATTTCATTTCCATTGACTGAGCTCAAGGTTGCCATTTTACTTCCATTGAGATAGAAAACCTCAATTGTTTCAGAATTTGCAATTAATAGCATAGGCAACCTATCTGTAGGTTCTGGAATAAAAGAGAAAGAAGTAAGTTCAATAAGACTCAAAATTTTTTTGCAATTTTACATCACTCACTAAAAGCTATTCCTCTATTTTAATGTATTTTTAAAAATAAAAAAATGCTTGCAAAAGTATTTATTAGTAATTCTTATATATGTTTCACTATATATTTCAGTTCACTTCTCTAAGGAAAACAGACCACTGAGCATTTGTATTCTTTATTTTCTTAGCTGTAATGTGTTGTATAAATGTGAGGACAATGCTATCTACTTTCATCGTTGGTAAGTAAAGTAAGTGCTGTAAGTTGTTTTTTGTTTGTTTTGTTTTGTTTTGTTAGCAATGAGGATGGATCTGGGATTACCCATCTCCATACAGAGTTATAGGCTTCCCTTGTGACCAAGGGCATGCCTTTTTGTGGTGGATGTATGAGGCCAGAAATTGATTTTCTGGAGTAAAACATGTAAAGCTCATAGGCCCACATAAACACCACCTGTGGCTTCAACCACACTGGCCCCTTGACTGACCCACATTCCCTTGGTGACTAGATTATGATTACTGAGCTACTTCTTTCCATGTTCCTTCCCTATAGTCACGAAAATAAGATTGCAGAAGTTAAAGAAATTTGCTTGATATTACTTTTAGAACAATTCATCTTTGCTCATGTTAGGATTAGTAAGTGTTTAATGAATATGTACTAATTAACCAAAATTTCAATGCTTGTTAAAATTTAAAGGTATCAGTAAAATTTCACATAAAATTAGTATTGAAAGAGTTTAGTGATACAGTCATAATCAGAGTAGCTTTTGTACTAATCAGGAAATAAAAAATTGGAAATCTTCAATTCTTCTTCTTTTCTGCCCTACATCGAAAGTATCAATAAATATCTTTGATTCAGATGCCAAACATATCAGGAATCCCACCATTTCTCATTGACTATCACTAGCTACCACCCCGCTCCAAGCTGTCATCATCTCACAACTAGATCATTCCAAGAGCCTCCTAACTGATTCCTCAGCTTTCATTAATGTCCTCCTCCTCCTCTTTAGTCTATCTCAACACAACAGCCAGGGTTATACCTTTAAAATGTTAATGTCAATCAAGTCAGTCTTCTGCCAAATTCCTCAAAAGCCTCCTATTCCAATCAGAGTAAAAGTCAAAGCCTTTATAATGCCCTATAAAGCCCTCCATGATCTATATTCAGTACCTGGGTGACCTCATTTCCCTTATCTCCTGACTACTCTCTCCCTTGCCATTTCCCTCCAGACATGCCACCCTTCTTACTGTTCCTTGAGGAACAAGCCAAATAAGCTTCCATTTCAGAAGTTCTTTGTTCCTAGAGTAATCATCCCCATATATATCGGAATGCCTGACTTGCTCACCTCCTTTAGGGTATTATTTCAATGTTACTTTTCTGGTGAAGACTTGTCTTACTACTTTACTTTATAAAATTTGCAAGTCCCTACAAACTCTATATACAAACTCCCTATAAACCTTCCCCGCTTCATTTTCCCCTTATCACCACCAAACACTGTATATATCTTTTTTTCTGATTTATTATTTTCTACTTCTGCTGCTGCATCTCTAGCATTTAGAATCCAGTGGTTATTCAATACACATTTCTGAATACATAAAATGGACACATGGAATTCTTGCAGAGTAGAGTTCTTTAGAAGCATTTGGTGAAATGTTACAGAATAATTTGGTTTTCTGAACTGATGAATGGAATCCAGAGAAAGACTGGCTAATAGAAAATTTCATAAACATCATGTGATCATTCAAGAAGCTGACACTGAACATTATAAATGTAGGATAAAAGCAAATATGTATGAGTAATATAATTAAATAAGTATCAACTTTTTAATGATTATTTAATGGTCTTCATCATTTCTGATGTGAGTAGGGATATCAGGCTCCTTGTGTTTTATTCAGAGAGAATAGCCTTTGGAGTTTTACCTTCTAAGGAATTAATTCAATCAAGGCCTAAAATTCTTTTCCACCTTCAGATAGACACTAGAAGTTTTTGACTTAATAAAAACATTAAAACAAACAAAAATAAACAACAATAAAAAGTCTCAATGAGATTATACAAGCAACTAGCCCAACAAAAAAGAAGTCTCTAAAATGTTGAGATCATTTTCACAATAAAGGGTTGTCTCAGAAGAATTAGTAAAATCGTGGATTATATCTGCTTGACATAACCTTGTCCAAGGACCACATCTAAGCTTGGTTAGCTAGTTGGCTTCTCTCTTAACCTCTTAAATCAATCTTGAACCATGCAATGCTTGCCCTTGCCATTCCCTAATTTAGAAGTCCAGACTTAGTCCCTTTTCAACACTCCTAGCTCTGTTGTTTTCCAGTTGATCTTAGCACTCCTGAAACCTATTGGATCACAGATTTCTCAGGTTATGAAGGGGTCTTAGGTGTTATGAGGTTAACAAAGATATATCACCAATCTGTCAGTGCTTACTGTTTTCATTTGACAACTGAAATGACTTTTAGTGAAATTTCCTCTCATTAAAAAGTGAACCACTACTGAAAGTTTCTTTGCTTCCAAGTTTTATGAGAAGTCCAGATGTAGACAATAATTTCTTAACTGGCTACTAGTCAGTAAATTTACTTATGTAATAAACATTCTTTGGAGTGAGGCTAGAATATGAAGGACATTGACTCCCCTTAGAAACTGAGATGAAAATGAATTAATGGTCAACACAGGCAATGCTTACTTGACAGAACTGATCAATCTATCTGATTTTTGTAGTTACTTTTTGAGTGAATCGGTTGATTGTTTTAATGTAAAACATAGCAACCACTGATTTTATAACTTCTGATAAACAGAAAACCAATAAAGTCAGATCCTTCATAATTTGAGGTAGTTTGATTTGATTATGGTGACTTTAAAAATTTAAATGACACACTGGAGGAAGGATACTTGTTAGTTGTGATGTGCTTCATTGAATTAATATTCATGTGTCTCAGTTAATTATTAACTGCGGTTTCCCTCTCTACACAAGTAACATAAGGCCTGCATATGGTGGTGGGAGGAAGCCAGTGAAACACGAGAACCCACAAAAATAATCAGGGGCTAAGGATATAAATCTTTTTTTTCTACTTCATGAAAGCCTGCATAGTCAATCTGCCTCAACCCACACTATGATCTCCAGTGTGCATCATTACCTCAAATTTCCACATGCCAAGATAAAGAGCACCACTGGGTAACAAGGATATAAGTCTGGTCAGAATAAATGTGATGTTCTTCAAAAATGCCATCCTTAGAGTTAGTGGACAGTTTTCCCAAAAGAATACTTGGAAAGCACATTAGATGACTTTTGTCAAAGGAATATCTACATCAAAGCTTAGTGAGATATAATAAATACTAACTTTCCATATAGAAGAGATCAAAACATAAGAAAGCACTCAATGAATATTCTAACTTAGAGAGCCAAGACTTAACTCGAATAAACCTCTCCAACAGGCTGTCAGTTGTGTCATGCTGGGGGAGAAAACTGTCCTCGTCTTCTTTACCATTCGCCATATGGCAATGGCATAAAAAACAGGTACTTTTTCTCCCAAAGTTATAAAGATGTGTATTTATGCTCTGTAGGATCAAAATGTATTTTTTTCTATTATGCATGTTATATTAATTAGAGCTACAATTTTTGGAGACTGATTAGAAAACTGAATTAAAAAGAGAAACTTGGAAACACAGAGAAGCTCATCTGACTAGCTTCATAAAAATGCCTCTTTAAATTCCAAGCCACTGTAACCACATTTTTGCAAACATATCCTTCTCCTCTCATAGTCAAGAATATACTAAGTGTATATGTGTATACTTATAATAATATGATTTGGACAGATGGTTAATTCTAAATGAATGTTTTCAAAATGAATAAAATTTTTTTTCAGGATTCATTTAAACTTCTTATTCTTCCATTCAATTCTAAGAATATTAGTTCAGCTATTTTCCTTTTACATGATTAGAATTATGGATTCAGGTACTGACTCATAAATGTAAACCTAGTAAATATTTATGTTATAACAAATGTATGTACATGGATATATACATATATAAATGTTTATTAACTAGTTACACTGTGTTCTAATTTCTCTGCAATTTTGAGCAATTTTCTCCACTGAATGAAATTCAGTAGGTACACTGTAATATGTGTTGATTCAAAGACTAAAAAAAAAAAAGAGAATCTCAAGTTCAACTGGATAAAAGTTAAACAATGACTCACATGTAAAATATATAAAATGAAGAGTCACAGTAAGACTGAATGTGTAAGAAAACAGAAAAGTACCATCTATGCAGCCCAAGAAACTGGTTGTTAACAAATATAAACTTGAAATAATTGAAAGAGGAATTTTTAAAGTTTTACTTTTAATTTATTATATACAAATTATATAAAGTCCTTAAAAATAATGAAAATGGGATGAAGTTAGAAATGAGAAATAAGAACGCTAACCATTTGTAATAAAAAATGATGCAAACTGCCATAGGAAGGAGAACTACAATAGAAAACCAAGAGAAGAGCAATCTGTGTAAAGAGACTACAAATTAAAAAAAAAAGTCTTCCAAATTTGTGCAAAAATCAGAAAAAGCTGAATATGAAGTATTAGGAAATTATGTACTTTAAAATGTGAGGAAAAGCATTATTCAAAAATAAAGAGATCAAATTCAACCAAACCAAACTAAAAATGTGAATGAAGTTAATATTAATGGAGGAAAAAAAAAGGCATGGGGTTTAAATTTTTTTTTCTTTTTATGTTGAAAACATATATGGCCAAACTTGTTTCTCTATTTCCCTCAACTATTTTTTTTAATGGAAACATGTATTTACTGAACTGAATAACATTTAGAATATCATGCCATATATCAGAGGAAACTATTATATCACATTTTATAAAAGATGAAATAAAATATGAACCAAATGTGGAAACATTAAACTGCATTAAAAACAGTATTGAGCTGAGCAAAACAAAACAAAACAAAACATATTGCTACAACTCTCATAATTTATCTTAGCACAACTTGTCACAATGTATTTATGCTAAACTATTATTTGGATAAAAATGTTTTATTTATTATATTTTTATTTTATTATTTAGCATTTGCAGATCTAAGGTATCCAACTAGAATCTGAAGATCAGTAAAACGGTCTGACTTTAAGAAAAATATAATCTAGTAGAAAGATTAAGATGTGTATACAAAGGTTATATTTTTTAAGTCAGATTTGATACCTTTTATAAAAGATGTATAGTGGCATTGAGTTTCAAAGAATGGTTAGCTATATCTTATTATGGTCTGAATGTTTGTATCCCCCCAAATTCATAAGTTGAAACCTTAACCTCTAATGGTGATGTTACTAAGGGGGGAGGCCTTGGAGAAGTACTTAAGCCTTCGTGAATAGGAGTGATACTTTATATAGGAGTTTCCACAGAGATTCTTAGCCCCTTCCATCATGTAAGAGTACAGTAGGTCTGCGACCCAAAAGTCCTCACCAGACCATGCTGGCACCCTGATCTCAGACTCTCAGACACTGGAACTCTGAGAAATAAATTTCTATTGCTCATAAGCCACCCAAATTGGGTGATTTTGTTACAGCAGCACAAACAGACTAAGACCTATCTGTTTAGTAGTGTTAAAAGTTCCTTAATGGTGACGGCATTTGATCTCAGCTTTGTTTTAATGGAGGAACAGAAATGGAAATGTAGAAATGGAAATGCAGGTGGAACAAATGGTTTTGCTGAAAGGACAGCTATAAGAAAGACTAGAATATGTTGGGAAGGTAGTGACCTCAGTTCAGTTTTCAGTTTTCTGGGGGGTAGAGCACACATGAATGGTGGAAATATTTCATAATGATAGTAACATGGCTAACTCCTTTTGAGTATATCTTAGGAGCCAGCCACTATAAAGCATGCTTTGCATTTATTAGCTTATTACAACATATCTATCAATCAGGTGCTAACATTACCCACATTTTATATATAAGAAAATGAAAGTTATATAGAGTTTAAGTAACCTGCTTAAGATCACATAGCCACTACGTGAAAAGAACTGGATTCAAACTCAGAGCTTGCAGTAGCTGAGAAAGTATGTTGAGGAAAGGCTGCATACACAGGTCATTGAATGTCAAGATGATAAACTTATTTTTAATTTGGGGTACAATGGTAATACATGTAAATTTTAGAAAGAAAGTATAATGTGATCAAAACTGTGCTTTAAGATCAAATTGGAAATGATACTTAGAACACTACATGGGTGAGTAGAATGTGGGTGGATACATTTCCCATTAAACTTTTAAATTGTTTTCACTTTTACTTTTAAAGTGGTATGGTGTAATTGGGGGGGGGCTGGGTAGCTCAGTGGGTTAAGCATCTGCCTTTGGCTCAGGCCATGATCCCAGGGTCCTGGGATTCAGTCCAGAGTCAGGCTCTCTGCTCAGTGGGGAGCCTGCGTCTCCCTCTGCCCTCCCCTCCCCCTGCTAGTGCTTGCTCTCTCTCTCTGTCTCTCTTTCTCTTTTTCAAATAAATAAGTAAATAAATAAAATCTTTTTAATGAAGTTTTTTTTAAAAAAATTTTATTCACTTATTTGACAGAGAGACAGCAAGAGAGGGAACACAAACAGGGGGAATGAGAGCGGAAGAAGCCACCCAGGCACCCTAAAATCTTTTTAAAACGTGCTATAGTATAATTCATATCAGGCAGGAGGTTAATAAATATGTAATGCTATCACATTCTGGAGTGAGGTTGGAAAGGAGTTAGGGGAAAGAAAAGGTATCTTTCTTTGTTCCTGTTTAAATCAATGCAGTACATAAAGAATGGCCAGGTGTGCGAACAGTCCTATTGGAAGCAGACATCATTAGAAGAAATGTAAGCCCCAGAAAATCCTCAGAACATACCAGGTCCTATATTGTGTAAATAGACACTATTATTAATATTATTTTTAATTATAAAGAAAGTGATCCAAACTTTAAGAAAAACTTGTGGACAATTGAGATACCACCTTACACAAGTTAGAATGGCAAAAATTGACAAGTCAAGAAACAACAAATGTTGGAGAAGATGTGGAGAAAAGGGAACCCTCTTACACTGTTGGTGAGAATACAAACTGGTGCAGCCACTTTGGAAAATAGTGTGGAGGTTCCTCAAAAACTAGAAATAGAGCTACCCTATGACCCTGCAATTGCACTACTGGGTATTTACCCCAAAGACATAGATGTAGTGAAAAGAAGGACCATATACCCCAATGTTCATAGCAGCAATGTCCACAATAGCCAAACTGTGGAAAGAGCCAAGATGCCTTTCAACAGACGAATAGATAAAGAAGATATGATCCATATACACAATGGAATATTACTCAGCCATCAGAAAGGATGAATACACAACTTTTGCATCAACCTGAATGGGACTGGAGGAGATTAGGCTAAGTGAAATAAGTCAGGCAGAGAAAGATAATTACCATATGGCTTTACTTACTTGTGGAACATAAGGTATAGCATGGAGGACATTAGGAGAAGGTAGGGGAAAATGAAGGGGGAAAAATCGGAGTGGGAGATGAACCATGAGAGACTATGGACACCAGGAAACAAACTGACGGTTTTAGAAGGGAGGGGAGTGGGGGGATGGGTGAGCCTGGTGATGGGTATTAAGGAGGGTACGCATTGCATAGAGCACTGGGTGTTATATGCAAACAATAATCATGGAACACTGCATCAAAAACTAATGATGTACTATATGGTGACTAATATAACACAATAAAAAAGAAAAACTTATGGGCATAAGCATTGGATATCTACATTATTGATACAGAGATGCTATTTTAATTTCTCAGAAAATAGGTAATAAGAATCTAAAATACATGGTATTGAGTTCTTAAGTAGAGATGGATTTGTGTAATGAATTACATGTTCTAAATTATGTAGACAAGAAGGGACACGGAGTCCAGAATTATGCAGAAGTTTTGGAGGTGGGTGATGGGGAGAATAATGGTGTCATTAAAAGAAACAGGAAAGAAAATAGAGTCAGCTTTAAAAGATGATGATTAATTTCGTCTTGGCATATTATTAGTATAGTGTTGTGTTTTGTAATCTTGTCTTTGGCATCATAAAAACGCATCAGGTAAACTACTTATCCATCTGCATTAACCACAGACTTCTAAAAAGTTTGAACTTTTTGTTATTTATACCTTATTAGTGAAATGCAAGTATCTTCTTAGGAAGTATATTTTAATTTGAAATGTTATGATTGAAAAGTGATGAGATATGCTGTTTCTGAGGAAAAAGGATCATTTTACAGAAACAAATAAAGTCAATAATATGCCATGCACACACACAAAAAGCTTTCTCATTTTGCAAATGAACAGCTCTCACAACTTCTTTGTTCTTAAAGAGCTGGTCTACCAGAACAAGGGAGTTTTTCCCCTATTATCTGGAAAACCTTACATGGCACACATTCAGCACTCAATAAATGAATGACGCATGGAGGGATGCTTGGATATGGACCCTCCAGTGTTTCTAAAGGTATTTTACTGAATTTGCAAATTTAAGAATGATAGTGTATTTGAATTTAAATTAGTAAAATGAAATAAATAATGCACTGTGATTTTTAATCAGGGAAATGAAAGAAATTTAAATAATAACTGAAGGGTTATATTAGTAAATTTCAAATTCTCAGAGGATAATTCATTCAAATTTTAGGTTATTGGGTGACTATTAGAAGTAGCAGATGGTCTGGGGTGCCAATTAACATTAGTTACTGAGAGGTGGCCACTTTTAATGTCTTCATCATCTTTCTAATTGTAGGAAACAATAACTACGTTAGCTATGGAAATATCTTTTTCCCCAATTCAGATATGCCCATCTAAGTTATAAATTGCTAATAATTGAGTTAAAATGTAATAGATGTTGGATCATTTAAAAGTTGCCTTTAAATAACTCATATTCATAAATAGTTCCTGCTTGAAAGGATGGGTCTGTAAAAAAACATATTTAATTTTTCCCTGAGAAAGAAAATATTGTCTTAGTATTTGCATGTTTATTTATTCATTTAACAAATATTTTTTTGAACATGGCTAGCTTCTGTCAGGCATTGCTCTAGATGCTAGCAATATAGCAGGTAACAAAGCTAGAAAATCCCTATTTTCATAGAGCTTACCTTTTAGTGAAGGAAGCAGACCAAAAGCAAACAAATACTATTTAATATTGTTTGGCAGTAGTAAATTCTATGAAGAAAGGTAAAGCATTAGTAGTAATCAGGATGTAGCCTGCTCCTTAAAGAGAGTGGTCCAGTTTCGAATACACCAAAAAGTTTGAATCAAAAGATTTGAGAGAAAGAATGGGGTCAAGGATGACTCTAATGTTTTGGCTTGAACAACTGGGTGAATGGGTGGAGGGTGACACTGTCAGGGGAGAGAACCAAAATTCTGGGACACAAAAAGTTTGATATTTCTATTAAATTTCCAAATGAGGTATCTAATTGGGTTTCAGTATCCCAGTGAGTTTGAAGTTCAACAGTGAAGTCAGGGCTGATGATGAAAACTCATGAGTGTCAGTCTCTAGATATTTTATAAAACCATGGAAGAGGATGTGTTTTTAAAGTCATGATACAAGGGTTCCTGGGTGGCTTAGTTGGTTAAGCAACTGCCTTCTGCTCAGGTCATGATCCTGGAGTTTCAGGATCAAGTCCCCAGTTGGGCTCCCAGCTCAGCAGGGAGTCTGCTTCTCCCTCTACCCTCCCCCCTCTCATGCTCTCTTTCAAATAAAGAAACAAAATCTTTTGGGGCGCCTGGGTGGCTCAGTGGGTTGGGGCCTCTGCTTTCGGCTCAGGTCATGATCTCAGCGTCCTGGGATCTACTTGTAATCTCTGTGTGTCAAATAAATAAATAAAATCTTCCTCCTCTCCCTGTCTCTCTGCCTGCCTCTCTGCCTACTTGTAATCTCTGTGTGTCAAATAAATAAATAAAATCTTAAAAAAATAATAATAAAGTCATGATACAAGATGAGAGTACTTAGGAAATCAACAAGCGAAGAGATATCCAAACTGAACACTGGGTCATGCCAAAAATAATAAGGATAATGCAGCAAAATAAACTGAGACAAAAAAAATTCCCAATAAGTTAAAAGGAAAACTCTAAAATGTACTACTTTAAAAAGGAAAGTATTCAAAGAAAAGACAAGGATCAATTGTGTGCTAAGGACTGATAACTGAATGATTAGGCAACTGGAGATCACTTGTAACCCTGACAGAAGAGGTATGAGTGAGTCATAAGAATGTAAGACTGATTTAAGTGGGTTTAAGACAGAAGGGGAGGAAATAGAGAAAGAAGAAAATCCTTTCTGTGAGTTATTCTATAAAGGGAAAAGAAAAATGGAGTGGGGGGCGCCTGGGTGGCTCAGTGGGTTAAAGCCTCTGCCTTCGGCTCAGGGCATGATCTCAGGGTCCTGGGATCGAGCCCCGCATCGGGCTCCCTGCCAAGCAGGAAGCCTGCTTCCTCCTCTCTCTCTGCCTGCCTCTCTGCCTCCTTGTGATCTCCTTCTCTGTGTGTCAAATAAATAAATAAAATCTTTAAAAAAAATAAAAAAGAAAAATGGAGTGGTAGCTGAAGAGGAATATAGGTTTAAAGAAAGTTGTTTTGTACCATCTTTACAACAAGCTTATATACTCATGGGAATGATCCAGCAGAAGTCAAAATACTGATGATTCGAGGAACAGAGAAAACCACTGTATGAGTCTAATTCTTGAACAGGCAAGAGTAGATGGGATTAATGCATAATTGCATAAACTGGCCTTAGATAGGAGCACAATATATTCTTCCATTCAAACAAGAAAAAGGCAGAGTGATTTGTTCTAGATACAGATAGATTGGTAGATTTAATAAAGCTCAGGGTGAGAGAGTCCTCTTTTGATTACTTCTATTTTCTCAAGTAAATATGAAACAAAATCATCATGTTAGAATAAGAAGAAAGAGAGGTAGATATATGAAAATTTATTATCTAGAGGTGGGGAAGGGAAAGGTTCTTTAATGTATTTCACTGTTTTCTGACAGGGCTACCAAAGCATGTAAGCATACAGCCTATATTGAAGACTCCAATTTTCTACTTTCCTTTTAAAAAGACAGATTACTTCTAAGTACTCAATAGTGCTTATATACCAAACTTCTAGCTACTTTACTAGATATATCATTTGCAATTTGATGGTATGTTGTTCTAAACTTCTAAATACTACTAAAATATAATTTATCTAATATTTTGGCAAGTGTTATCTGTCATAGAAAGCACAGATGGAGGCTCTGTGAGTCCTTGTGCTAAGAAGAAAGGCTCACACACATTTAAAAATACAATCAATAAAATGAGTTTTCTTTTCTCAGGACTAAAGACTCTAAGCAGCTTGACACAGGAGAATATGCAGAATATCAGTCATCAAAGTTAAGGGCAAGCATGGACTCTAGTGGGAGGGGTGCCGGAGAGGTGTTCTCTAACTGTGGTTATTTCTTTGTTGATTGCTATTGATACAGGGGATGCCTTGAAGGCACTCTGGAAAAACAAAACAAAACAAAACAAAAACCACGAAAAAACATTTTCTTACTAGAAAGGACAAAATATTCTCTTTTTTCCCTTTATTTTTTCCCTGAGGATTTCAATAGCTATATACTTCTACTTTCCCCAAACAAAGTAAATAGAGAAGCTATCTAGATAGATAGATATAGATATAGATACAGATATACAGATATACAGATATAGATATATAGAGGTATATAGATATATTTATATAGATAAATATAGATATAGATATCCAGGTCTCATCTTAAAATTAAGCTTAAAATTTCTATGAGTTTAAATGTGCCTCATTTGTTTTTAACTTTCACTATATGTCCAATTTTAAGACAAAAAAGGGAGTTAATTGGAGAGCATGTATGATCTATCACATATTCTAAATTTAGAATTTAACTAATAGTTCTACAGGTATTCTACAAAATATTAAATAGTATGGTAGAAATTTATACCTATATATTGTGCCATTTGTAAAAATAAAGTTTATCAAAAAAAATAAAGTTTATTAATTGTCAAATCTAGAACCTATAAATGTGGCCATGAGATTCTTTATACCCATACAACAAAGTCCTTAGCTAGATTGCAATTATGATGTTAAGTAGTAAAGCAAATGGAGGAACATGCATTTATTTTTTGTCTGATATTTTCTTACACTCTCGATAAATCAAAGGTGTCGTGACATAAAAGACACCACAGTTACATTCTCTGTTTAAGATGTCAAGAAAGGTGCTAGACTGTGAAAGTAATGTCCTCTAGCAAAAAAACAAATCAAAACAAAAAAAACAAAGCAGAAAAACACATATAGAATATTCATGAGTACTTTAATACCTTAACATGGCATACTCATTTATAGTGTTAGGGTAGAAAAAATGAAAGTGTGAAATTTAATTTGGGTAATGGAAATTCTATCAGAAATCATTGCCCCGTTGTTTCATGGAATGTGATTTCCATCTAAGTAAAGAGCCAGAAAAGATGTAGGATATGAATAGTCCAGGAAATAGAGGATTATGTTCACTGGCCAGGCTAGGTTTTCAAAGGGAGCCTGGGAAGCTCTAGTATTTCCCTAGGACAGAGATTTTAGGCAGTAGTGCCTGACTGCAGGCGGAGTAGCTTGTTCTGCAACTCTATCTGGATAGTAAGCACACTAGGATTATATGTTTATCTGAGTGGGGGAGAGGGCACATTTGTGGAGATTATGCATATCTTCCCAAACCACCACAATGTTAAGACTACAGCAAAGGTAGCATGAACCCTGAATAACAGGATAAAACTAGTAAAATACCTCAGTGTTTGTTTTTTAATCTCTTCCAGCCTCTTGGTATTCCTTTTATTAATTCTCAAAATCACAGTTCCCTATTCTGCTTCCTGAATGTTCACAAAATTGCTTAAAGCATCTAAAAAAACAAACAAAAAAATAAACAACAACAACAACAACAAACTATTTACCAAGCCAATACTCTGTTGTAGGTATTGAGCTGCTACTCTGCCATTTACTGTTTACCATAGCATTTATCATTTCCTCCGTGCAGACTTAAAGGCATAAAGAACAACAAATCTGGGTTACTGTGGTTATGGTTCACTATGCTCACTCCTACCTCAGACTCATACACCATCATGTCATCAAATGCCATCCTCAATATGCCTCAATAAAATGACAAATTGTGCAGGAACTAGACCTTTAGACTACCTAAAAAGAGTAAAAACTATGACTAGTGAATCTTCGCATGCCAAGACATAATCACCTATCATTGTGCTGGAAGCCATTCTTAGCCAGATGGTATACTGAAAGAGATCCGATCCACTAGTCCCATAAATTATCAAGGTTACTAAGACTTAATATGTCACCCTTCCTAAGAATACTCACATTTTAATACAGAGTGCTTTCTTTTAAAAAAAAAAGTAAAAAAAAAATAAGACAAGGCAATTATATTGTAATTACTGAATTCCAAGCATTTCAAGTGGCTACACAGACTATGATGTTCTCTAAACAAAGAACTCTTCCCACTCTATACAGGCACCTGCTTATTCTCCCCACAAGCAGAACTGCCCTGGCAGAAAACCATGAATGATTCCTCTACCTTCCAAAAGAAAATTTTAAAATATACATTAGATAATAACAGAGTTGGAGGTGAGATATAGGAGCCATAGGACATTATATTTTGCTTTCTTTCTCTCTTTCTTTTTTAGAATTACAGCAAAGAAAGCGGTGAGTGGCATGAACATATTCCCTAGCATCATCCAGGGCTGTGTTTCCATGGATTATACAGGGATTATGATTTGTATTTCTTACACTTAAGAGTTCTATTGCCCAAATGGTCTCCCCATCATGCCAATCAGGGAATGGCACAGTATAAACTGTAATAGAATCCTGAAGTTATTTAATGGGCTCTTTTCTTTCACTACTCTGGTTGCTACATGGCAAAGAGGTACACTCTCTCTCATGGTGCACTTACTGCCGTGCCTCTACACTGATGAGCATGTAATTATTTAGTGCTCTTTATTCTGGGACTGCTTTAGTGCAATCAGTAGAGTCCTATTGGTCCCGCAGAATTATAAACTGGGTTAAATGCCTGCCTTCGGCAAGTGGTTAGGAGACTGAAAAGTACAGTCCAATGAGTCTGAATTGATCAGGAGTAAAACCGGCAACAGGACTTAAATTAGACACCCTGGGCCATTACTTTCATTTTTAAAGGTTTTGCAAGAACCCACTTTTAACCCTTGGTGCCTACATTTAATGCATATTTCTACATCAAAACTGGTCTATATCAGTTAAAAAAAGCTCAGTTGAATTAAAGGAAAAAAAAACACCTTTCCAATTTCAGACTTGACAACTCTCTAGAACTCTAATCTCAAAAAAAAAGTAAAAACATATATAGGAAGTTTTACTTGATACATATAGATATTTTAATTATTATTATTATTTAATTTATTTTTATTATTTATTTTTTGCTATTTTATTATTATTATTTAAGATTTTATTTATTTATTTGACAGAGAGAGAGAGAGAGAGAACACAAGAGCAGGGAGAGTGGAAGAGGGAGAAGCAGGCTCCCTGCTGAAACAGGGAGCCTGAAATGCGGGACTCCATACCAGGACCCTGAGATCATGACCTGAGTGGAATGCATGCAGTCGCTTAACCAACTGAGCTACCAGACACCCTTTAATGATTATTTTTAAACATTCTTTTCAAATGGGAAATCCTAATGTTTCATAAAAAATTACTAGCATTTAATGTGAGTCCCATTCCAGGTATGAACACTCCACTATAACATTCGTATTCTAGTATGTCTCTTCTTACACGGTACTATCAAGTACTATTTAAAATTATTTTTAAATGTTCATTTTAAATTTTCTTCCATTTGGAAATTATTTATTTTGATATCAAATGGATCGTTGGACTAGATTACCTCTGAGTTCCTCCCAACCCTGAATGATTGATTCTACATTTCAGTAGTCAGGTCAATCTTACAAAGGGTAGAAAAGAGGGTGCCTGGGTGGCTCAGTGGGTTAAAGCCTCTGCCTTCAGCTCGGGTCATGATCTCAGGGTCCTGGGATCGAGGCCCATGTCGGGCTCTCTGCTCAGCGGAGAGCCTGCTTCCTCCTTTCTCTCTGCCTGCCTCTCTGCCTACTTGTGATCTCTCTCTGTCAAATAAAAAAAAAAAAAAAAAAAAAAACCCACAAAGGGTAGAAAAGAAAAGAATTTGTCTGCCTTGCATGAATTAACAGGAATGAAAAGGCCTCCTGCCTAACATTAATTTCTTCCCCCATCTGCCACAGGGTCTAAAATCCCCCCCCCACCATTAGAGTTATTTCTTTAAGGTACTCTTAAGACTTATGAATTTTACTTGGATTCAGAAATTATGTTATAAAGGGGGGATAACTGATTAATTTAGATTAATTTACCTAATTACTATCAATTGTTACACTGAAAATAAGACCCCACAGGCAAATTCTGCAGTGAACAGTTAGGGAGTGACCACGATATTATTCTGTGCTGAATTTTTTTTTTTTTTAGATTTTATTTATTTATTTGACAGAGAGAGAGATATCACAAGCAGGCAGAGAGGCAGGCAGAGAGAGAGGAGGAAGCAGGCTCCCTGCCTGGCAGGGAGCCCAATGCGGGCCTCGATCCCAGGACCCTGAGACCATGACCGGAGCCTAAGGCAGAGGCTTTAACCCACTGAGCCACCCAGGCACCCCTCTGTGCTGAAATTTATAAGCAAATTCCTAGACAATTGACCCTGCCTCTCTCTGCCTTCACGTCTCCTAAACCACTTTTTATTTTCCCATCTATCATCTAGTAAGGCCTTTGCAGAACCCTCCTCTTGAGTCTAGTATTTGTTTCCCACTATTTCCTTTGGGCTTGATATTTCTTTCTTTTTTTCATTCTTTTTTTTTTCTTTCTTTCTTTCTAACACCTATAGATCTTTAACACACATCCAGTGTTCTGGGCAAGCCCATTCTAATATTCCATAGTTTCCCACACTCCCAACTTTTGAGACACCTGGAACTCTGGCTTGACTTAGAGAAAAAGTTAGGTTCTAGAACCCAGTGGGATAGGATTGTAGAGGGAAAAAAAGTGGAGTCAATCTAAGCAGCCAGGTAAAGGAAAAGGGGAATGGCAAAGACTGAAGACAAGTAGAGTTTAATTTAAAACATTTTCCTAGCACCCATCAGTTATGGCAACACTATAATATGATAAAATCACCACAAAATGTAAGGCTTATGCATTATATAAAATTGTACATTTAACTAAAGCCAAAATATGCTCTGATTCACTCGTTATCAATTTGAGACAGCTAAAAGAAAACTGATAGTTTTCCTTGTGAATTTGTCCAAATACATTGGTTCAAATATCCATGTGATCTTTAGAACTAGTCAGTATATGTTCCAGACTTGTGCCATTTACTGCATTACCAGCAATTCATTTTTTCTAAAATGACAAACCCCAGGAACATTCCCATAAAAACTGTATATTTTAAACTCTGTAGGCCAATACTGTCATCAAGCCAACCACCAAGAGGTGGAGGTTTTTATATGTTCTATTATTAATTCTGGAGTTATCAAATCTCCTTGATTCAGCATTACATTATCAGGTACCATTCCTCTCTGGTTACATTCTGTTATTGGCAGATACCTTCTCTGTGTAGAAAGAGAAGAAGTGCCTCTGTATAGGGTTTATCACATTACACCCTTCCTGTATAGCCACAGTGATGTCGTGTGGATCAATAGAAACAGCAAAGAACAAGCCTTCTACATCTTTAGCCCATCAATACTTTAAATCAGAACTCTCAGTGGTAAAGAAAAAGAACATACGATCCGACTTAACTTTTCTCAAGGATTGCCCCCAAAACATAAGTAGGGCTTCACAAACCAAGTCAGCAATTCAAAGAAATAAACTAAGAAGTAGAAGAGTTTCTTTCTAATTTGGTATACAAATATGTTTTGTAAATAATTGAACACACTATCTCAGGGAAATTGTTAAAAGTGTAGCATGAGGTTATGTTGTAATGGGAGACAGCTGTGACAGCTTGCTCCACAAATCCAATGCTTTGCTCAATCTGGCTTCCAAAAAGAGAATCCCGTCCCATTCCTACTTTTCTAATCGCTAATAAAAGCGGGAGTGGGGGGCACTCAATTAATTTATCAAAACAGCATAATTCGAAAATCCATAAAATGAAACCAAATTTCAGAAAAGTTCAACGAAGCTAGATGGAATAGCATGTACATCATCTCCTTGTATTATTCTTAATTCAACCCACAAAAAAATTAGCTTTATCCTATTGTTACTAGCACATCTCAAGGCTATTTCATTAGCAAATCATCAGTACTCACTGAGTGTTTACTGTAGGCTGAATGCTGTGTGGAAACTATAGGCTTTATTTGCAGGGACAAGGTAAAAGGAAGACAGTGTTGAAACATGAAATTCAAACACTTAAAAGTGGAGTGCTCACTTTAGGAATTTTAACCAGAAAGAGAAGTTTATTCCTTCATTTTCTTTTCTTTCCTTGTTCCCTTCCTTCCTTTCTGACTTCCTTGCTTCCACAAATATTCATCAAGTACCTATGTGTTCCAGGCTATGATCAGATCTCAGTAAATAACAATAAACAAAACTGACAAGTTCCATACTCTCATAACACTTCCATTATTCTGGAGAAATCAGATGATAAGCAAATACATAATGAGTTCATTTCAAAAGGTAGGGATATAAAGAAAATAAAAGCGAAAAATCATATAGTGATTGAATAGGAATACATAAATAAATAAAATAGGGAAATAAGATAGCAATGGAGAAGGTATACACCATTAAGCAGAATGGTCAGCAAAGGTCATTCTGAATGTTGCCATTTTAGCTAAGACTTGAATGATAACAATGTGAATATCACAGGGAAAATCACTGCAGGCAAATAAAACAGCAACTGGAAAGACCTCAAGGCAAGAGCAATGTGGCTGAAGATGGACAAGGAAACCAGTATGGCTGGTGAGTGATGAACAGAGAGTAACAATAAGTGAGATCAAAAAGGTAAGTGATACCACAGCATTAGACCCTTACATATATTATGAGAAGTTTGGATTTTATTGTCAAGATGAGTGAAAGTAATTGGGAAATTTTAAGCACGAGAATGACATGATTTGGTTTACATGTTAGCAGATCACTTTATTATGCTGAGTATGAATTTTGGTGGGAAAGTAGGAGCTCAAAGAAACCAGTTAGGAATCTATTGCAT
Organism: Ailurus styani; assembly: GCA_002007465.1. Lineage (NCBI taxonomy): Eukaryota > Metazoa > Chordata > Mammalia > Carnivora > Ailuridae > Ailurus > Ailurus styani. Next base: position 684,162 of record LNAC01000472.1, on the reverse strand, counting down.
GGTCTGGGAGATACATAAGTAACTCAAATCAATTAATACATTTCTTTTGAACGGGTTTTTCAAAACTAGAAACTTCCGGTAAAAGAAGGAGTTTTGTAATGATCAGTGACAACTGAAATAACTGCTCTGGATTTTTAGGTATGGATCAGTGAATTAAAATGAAGGAAAAATCTATTTCTTCCAAGTCCATGGTACTCTACTACATTTCTAGTGAAAAGGGACTGCAAAAAGGAAAGAAGAAATTCTAAAAGGACAAAAAAAATGATAACTTACCATTTTTGGCTTTGCAAGATCTGTTGTCTGGCTGCATTATGTAGCCCTCCGCACAGCTGCAGGCATAGGATCCATATGTATTTATGCAGGTCTGGCTGCATGCGCCGTAAATGGCACATTCATCTTGATCTACAAGGAAAATGGGCATCATTTCTAAGCAGATTTATTGTTGAGCATTTTTTTTTTCTCCTAGAAGAAATTTTTTTTTCAAATTTTGGAAATAGATAATTATTTTAGAAAGGAAGAACCAAGTGCAATAAGTCTTTTCAAAATCACACTAACTGAAAGTCAAAATTCAATGTTACTTTAATAGTTACAGAGATAAAAGATCAAACTCAGAATCTAATTTTTAATTTTAAAAGATAATATTAAGGCTAGAAGTCTTTGGATATTTTTGCAAAGATGTAAAATGCACTTTAAAGAATAAATGATTCTAGTGTTTATGACTTTTTCACTATTTTAACAAAGAATTAGTCTGGTAATATGGTTTTCAATGAACAGATTAAGAGTTCTGAGCTCAGCTACACAAATCACCTTCATCAAAAACAGGAAACTATTAAGCACATGTTGAAAAGAAAACATTCATCTTAAATTTTGTTTAATACTTATGGTCCTACTTCTATTCCTTACGTCTTCCCTCTCCTTCCTCCGGCATCTTGTTCAAGTCTCTATAAACTGCAAGTGCTTAATGATTCTTAACCAACTAGGCAAATTAAAAAAAAATACATCAGTTACTAACTTGGATAAATGTATATTCAGTCTGTCCTGTGTACCATGTACTCTACTAATCCCTGAAGAAACAAAAAATTGATAACACATTGTTTCTACCTCTAAGTGAAACAAGTCTAATGAAATATAATTGTAATTCTATGCATTTCCTTATAATAGAGGCATACTCTGGTTATGACAGAAACACAGAGAAGTGAACCTGCTTGGAATCAGAGGGAGAATATTAAGTGAAGGCTGCATACTGACTTGGATTTAAAGGATGATTTGGATTTTCTCAGATTCAATAAGAAGGGATAAGATGGAAAGGGGCATTCCAGTTAAAATAGCATGTGAAATGATATTAGGATGACACAGTAGGGATTTTAAAGAAGTATAAGGGGTCAAGTGGAATAAAGGTGGATAAGGGGGAAGATAAGAGATGGCACTGGGAAAGTAGTTTTGGAGCCAGATAATGAAGTTATTTGTATGCTAAAGTAAAGGGTTGTATATTATATGTAGGCATTGTGAAACCATTAATTAGATGAACTATATAATCAACTTTATATTTTAAAACTAAATAAATACAAATAAAAAATGGATTGGTGAAAGTAGAGAAGAGATCCTGGAAAATTAGTTATGTGCTAATTTCACACAAGAAATTGTATTTTAATTCCATTATATTTTGAACTAAGTCAGTGCAGATGGAGAAGAGAGAATGGACTGAAATGTTTAAGAACTAGAAGAGACAACATGTGAAAACTGGATAGATGGAAATGAATGGTGCTATACTAAAATAAGAATAAGTGGTATAATAAAAATATGTATTTGGTCTTTACCCTCAGTTTCTGGCACAGAGTTCCTAAAGCCCTTGCAATTTTCTGAGTAAACAGGAGTGTCTTTTGTTATTTATGAGCCCCTTTGGAATATACCATAGTCAATGTCAATGAGGTGACTCAGGGTGGGGCCACTAGATAATGCTAGGATGGGGGTGGGAGGTTCCTCTCCAGAAAGACCAAACACAGGATTAAAGGGTGGGAACTCTCAGCCCAGTCTGTGAACATTGAGCTAAGGAAAGCCTTTACTAAGGAAAAGCAAAAATATTCCTGAGTAGTTAAGGGGCCATTTAAATTGGGAAGCTATGCATTTTACGGCATTAATTTGCACTTTCCTCAGATTTCTTTGGCTTCATATAACAGCTTGCATTTGTGGATGGTTTGTTTGAAGTAAGTTGCTTTGGGAATAAAAAGAATAGTTTTTGAAGCTAAGTTTACAGTGATAATGAAAGAAATTAAACCTTGTATTTGGTAAAATCCAGCCCCTAGTGGCAGAAACGATTCTTTTTTCTTTTTCCCAGATTTTTCAAATTCAATTTTATTGATTCCTATTTTAGTTTTTCTGACATGATCATGCTATCCGGGAGAGCAATATGAGTAATGATTTTTGTTGTTGTTGTTCTTTTTAGCCAGAATGCACTGCTATGACATTCATGCAACTCCACAAAATTGGCCGCAAAGGAATAGGCATTTCATTATTTATAATGCTGCTTTCTTTCTCCCTTTAAGGACAGAAAATACCCTGGAAATATGGCTTCAGGAAAGCATAAATGATGCTCAGTTCTGGTCACCCAGGGTCACAGAGAACGTAAAAAGAGCTCCTCTTTCAGTGGTGACCTTCCATATTTATCGATGTGTAATTCCTTATTAATATTCAAAAGAATATATAGATTATGATTATTTTTTATGGATTTAATTAAGAGAGTGGGGTGAAAGAGATCCACATGAAAAAGAGTTGGAAATCCTGACTCCTATAGGACTCAGTTGTAGCAAAAGGGTAAGGATGCTGTATAGATATATTAGACTCCCCTGTGTAAATGGAAAGAGTTGTTTTGAACTGGAAATTGCATGCATGCATAGATGTATGCAGAAGTACTATTCATATATGGCTGACTCTTGTGTTTATAAGGTGTCTAATGTTGCCAGGTCTTCTGATTTTTTTTTTCAGATAGTCTGAACTTTTGTGTGCAATATTCTTATTTTTAAATGTTGATTTAAAATTGGTGTGAGTCAAATAAATATACCAGTTTGCTTCACCTATTGTCAGATTAAATATCCTGAGTCTAACAAACACTTAATAATAAATGTTTCTATAATATTTGTACTATGCAGAAAACAAATGAACAACAAACGAAAAATTCAAGCCCCGGATGTACATTAAAAAGCAATGAACCTCTTCAAGACGAGAATAAGTGGACTCTGCAGACCCGAGCTTTAGTCCCAAGTCTATTACTAAGAAGATGTGTAGGACTTAAGTAAGTCACTTAATTTCTTAGGGCCTCCCTTTTCTCACTTCTGTCATTAGAATTTTGAACAATATTCTCTCTGAGGACTCTTTCGACTTTAAGATTCTGTTTCTAGGTAAAAGTGATAATATTAAAGCAAAGGTTTAAAGCAATTGGCAAAGCACCAATTTCTTTGTAAAATAGTCTGTTTATTAGTGGCTCTAGCAAGGCAAATATTCTTTGATTTTAAGTATAGATTCTATATTTTATGTTTTCTATATATAGATTCTAAATACTATACAAAATAATGTATGACTTATATTACAGATTTATATACCTATACTATCTTATATACGATAGAAGTTAATAGAATGAAGAAATAACCTAGAATTTTTCAGTATGGCAGAGTGGAGTCATTTCAGAGAGTAAACATATGCTGTGAAGCATTCACAAAAGCAAGAATTAAGACATTAAAAATACACATAAATATTTTTTATGTTCATTATTGCTGTTGGTAAAATGCCAACTGCCAGAATTACCAATGCAAAAAATAGAAAAATTGTAAAGAACATTGCATGATATTATGAACCCAACTTAGTTAATAACAAATGTCTACTACACTGCAGCTGTATAACTGGCAGAAAACATCTAAGAAGTTAAAACTGTTAAATCCAATGATTTCATGGTTAACCCAAACCACTTCTCATTGTTGACATTTCCCATATTTGACATTATTGGAATATGAATTGAAAACTGATTGGTAAAAATACATATCTGTTATGTTAATGTGTATGATTTAGGTAGGAGTATCATCTTTTAAATATCAAGAAACAAAAAAAGTTGGCATACACACTGTATGAAGCACATGGTAGATGCTCAAAGATACTTGATTAACTTCTGTTAAATAAGCTTTAAAAAATGAATAGAATCACATGTCATACTTACCTCTACAGCTTCTCCCATCTTCTTTTACTTCAAATCCATCCTCACAGTAACATCTTGTACTATTTCTGATCATTGCACATTTATACTGACAATTCAACTGCTGGCAACTGGATAATAGTTCTGGTGAAGAAAAACAAAGACACTATGTTTATATAACTGTGCACACGTGTGTCCTATTTAAATTTAAATATTGTTAATATTTACTCAGGGTATAACCACAAGAATATACTTCTGATTGGTCTCCTTGAAAATTTCTGTGATTGGTTGAGAGAAAAAACAACTATTCGGTCTAAAATATGTTGGCTTGTATTTGTTCGAAATATTGTTAACAAAATTTCAGATGTTTGGCCTTTCACTTTTATCTTATTATGTATGCACAAAGTCATGAATCCTTTCAAATTCTGGTAAATTAAATTATTTCAAGAGGAAAATGTCAACTCTGTGGTTGATTGCAACATTTATGCATTTCTTCTCTGACACATCAGTTGATTTTCTATCTTTTAAGGACCTGTTTTGATTTATAATCCATGTGTAACCTTCATGTCAATCAATGTGAATATATTTCATTTCAATAATTTATCTTTCATTGGTGACAAAATATTAGACAAATACTGGACATAATATATTTCATTATATCTGAACTCTTTCAGAGCAAATACATCATTGAAGCAAAAGTTTAGCAAACCCTCAGAGTAGATTAGAATTCAATATGATAAATGCATGAAACAGAGATGAAGCAACAGAATCATATTCATTGCACAAATAATTTCTAACAGGAATAAGATTTTCTAAACTAGAAAAATATACAGATAAAATGTGTGACTGAATTTCCTGTCTGAAAATAGAGGTATTAATGGATTGAGACAATCTCTTTTTCCCTGGGGAAGAAAATAAGGGTTTGAAAATTAAAGTTAAATGATTCAAAATATGTAGATAATTCTACTAGTTTAGACAGTGCTTCAGAAAAAAATAAATATATAAATTATAATAAAAGTATATGAATGGTCTAATTTGGAAAAGAACAGCTAAAACATTCCAAATTGAAAATTTGCTATTTACTATATAAAGAATTTTCTTAGCCCAATTATTTTTTAACTTTCATGCAATTATTTCATGCATCTTCCCTTCTTAAAACCCCAAATCTTTTTCCTAATGATAACTCACATATTATGATCTTGCTTCCTACTTTTCCTGAGATAACAGAAGAAATCAAAGAGCTTTTCCACAGATTTATGCTTCACATTTACCTACTTCTGCACTTTCAAATTTGGTTGAATTCTTAATCAAAGCTTAACTCCAATCCCTGTGCACAAATCCCATCCACTCCCACCTATTCAAGGATATCACCTCAACTATTCTTTGCTTCTTATTATCATTTTTTAAATAATTTATATTAGATCAAACAGGAACCCTTCTCTTTTTGACAAATAAAAATTTTTGGAATACAGTCATGCCCATTTGTTTACATATTTTTTTAATGTTATGTTAGTCACCATACAGTACATCATTAGTTTTTGATGTAGTGTTCCATGATTCATTGTTTGTGTATAACACCTAGTGCTCTATGCAATCCGCGCCTTCCTTTATACCCATCACCAGGCTCACCATCATTCCCCCATCCCCCTCCCCTCTGAAACCCTCAGTTTGTTTCCCGGAGTCCATAGTCTCTCATGGTTCATTTCCCTCTCCGATTTCTCCCCCTTCATTTCTCCCTTCTTTCTCTTAATGTCCTCCATGTTATTCCTTACGTTCCACAAATAAATGAAACCATATGATAATTGACTTTCTCTGCTTGAATTATTTCACTTAGCCTAATCTCCTCCAGTCCCATCCAGGTTGATGCAAAAGTTGGGTGTTCATCCTTTTTTTTTTTTTTTAAGATTTTATTTCTTTATTTGACACAGAGAGAGAGAGATCACAAGTAGGCAGAGAGGCAGAGAGAGAGGAGGAAGCAGGCTCCCTGCCGAGCAAAGAGCCCGATATGGGCCTCGATCCCAGGACCCTGAGATCATGACCTGAGCCAAAAGCAGAGGCTTTAACCCACTGAGCCACCCAGGTGCCCAATCCTTTCTGATGGCTGAGTAATATTCCATTGTGTATACAGACTCCATCTTCTTTATCTATTCGTCTGTTGAAAGGCATCTTGGCTCTTTCCACAGTTTGGCTATTGTGGACATTGCTGGTATGAACATTGGAGTGCATATGGCCCTTCTTTCCCTACATCTGTATCTCTGGGGTAAATATCCAGTAGTGCAATTGCTGGTCATAGGGTAGTTCTATTTTTAATTTTTTGAGGAAACTCTACACTGTTTTCCAAAGTGGCTGTACCAACTTGCTTTCCCACCAACAGTGTAAGAGGGTTCCCCTCTCTCCACAACCTCTCCAACATTTGTTTCTTGCCTTGTCGATTTTTGCTATTCTAACTGGTGTAAGGTGGTATCTCAATGTGTTTTTGATTTGAATTTCCCTGATGGCTAATGATGATGAACATTTTTTCATGTGTCTGTTAGCCATTTGTATGTCTTTTTTGGAAAAGTGTCTGTTCATGTCCTCTGCGCATTTTTTGACTTGATTATTTTTTTGGGGGGTGTTGAGTTTGAGAAGTTCTTTACAGATCTTGGATATAAGCCCTTTGTCTATAGTGTCATTTGCAAATACCTTCTCCCATTCCATCGTTGCCTCTTTGTTTTGTTGACTACTTCCTTTGCTGTGCAGAAGCTTTTTTATCTTGATTAAGCCCCCAAAAGTTCATTTTCACTTTTGTTTTTTGTTTCCCTTGCCTTTGGAGAAGGATTATCCACCACAACCAAGTGGGATTTATGCCACTGAATTACTAGTAATTTGAGGGTGGCATCTTTGGGGTTTTCCACATAAAGTATCATGTCATCTGTGAAGAGAGTTTGACTTCTTCTTTGCCAATCTCAATACATTTTACTTCTTTTTGTTGTCTGATCATTGTTGCTAGGACTTCTAATACTGTGTTGAATAATATTGGTGAGAGTGGGCATCCTTGCCATGTTCCTGATCTCAATGGAAAGGCTCTCAGCTTTACTCCATTGAGAATGATATTTGCTGTGGGTTTTTCATAGACAGATATTATGAAGTTGAATAATGTTCCCTCTATCCCTATACTCTGAAGAGTTTTAATCAGGAAAGGGTGCTGTATTCTGTCAAACGCTTTTTCTGCATCAATTTCGAGGACCATGTGGTTCTTGTCCCTTCTCTTATTTACGTGTTCTATCACACTGATTTATTTGTGAATGTTGAACCACCCTTGCATCCCAGGGATAAATCCCACTTGGTGTGGTGGATAATCCTTTAATGTACTGTTGGATCCTATTAGCTAGGATCTTGTTGAGAATTTCAGCATCCATATTCATCATGGATATTGGTTTGAAATTCTCCTTTTTTATGGGATCTTTGCCTGGCTTGGGGATCAAGGTAATGCTGGCCTCATAGAATAAGTCTGGAAGTTTTCCTTCTGTTTCTATTTTTTGAAACAGCTTCAAGAGAATAGGTATTATTTCTTCTTTGACTGTTTGGTAGACATCCCCAGGGAATCCATTAGGTCCTGGGCTCTTGTTTTTTGGGAGGTTTTTGATCACTGCTTCAATCTCGTTACTGGTTATTGGTCTATTCAGGTTATCAATTTGAGGGCAGTTGCCCTGCCCTCTAACAAGCAGCTGGGCTCAGTGGAAACTATTTTTTGGGGCTTTTGTTCTCTGGAGGCTTTCATTTTTCTGGTAGCTTGTTGTGACTTTTCCAGGTCAGAGCAAAGTAAACTGTCCACACCCTGACCTCCGCCCCAGGGAGAAGCCACAGTCTGTTTCTCTCTAAATCTTCCAGAACACACCAACTCCCCCTCTGCAAGTGCCATTGAGTACTGCAGCCTCCCACAGGCAGTGTGCACCCCCAGCGACCCTCTCAGTGTTTGACTGAGGCCCCCACTTGTCTCTGTATCCTACGCCACCAAAACCACGAGCAATCCCAGTCTGGGCAATTCCAGGCCCTGGCAGCTGCCATTCCTGGGACTGTGGGCTCCAGTACAAGCTGCGGTAGTGGCAGCAGTAGTCACCAGCCCCAGGGACGGCTAACTCAAGGACCTGCAGGGTCCTCTCATGCACAGTCGGGCTGTGGCTACAGCTGGTCCCGGGATCGTAAACTAAGGTCCACGCCTCCAGACGCCCATTCCTAGCGTTTGACCCTTAAGCCCCTTTGTTCTGTTTGAGCGCTATTATCAGTCCCTTCCCATTTCACAGCCACTGGTCTCCAAGCTATTGCCCATCCCAAAGTGCAGAGAGCTTTTGCACTGAAGTATTACTTTCCAGTGGCTGGCTTCTAGTGACTCCTCCCCGACCCCCCACCTCATCCTCCGGTATCTGCGCAATCCCAACTCTGTCTTTTGTACCTCTCGACTGATGATCCTCTGCTCCTGTAGAGGTCCAGACGTGTATAATCTTACATCTCAGGCTGATTTCATGGCTCTCCAGAGTGGCTTGGTATATTTCCAGCTAAATTCAGGGGACCTGTTGAAAAGGATTTCCCCACTCCTCCGCCATCTTGGTGGAACTCCTCCCATTTGTTTACATATTGCCTACAGCTGCTTTTATACTACAAAGGCATAGGTGACTAGTTGCCTTAAAGACCTAAGACCCACAAAGCCTAAAGTATTTACAATAGCCCCTTACAGAAAGTTTTCTGACCCCTGTTTTAGCTTGTTTTCAGCATGAAACATGCTCTTACTTTTCTCCAGCTTAAAAACAAAAAACCCGGCGCCTGGGTGGCTCAGTGGGTTAAAGCCTCTGCCTTCGGCTCAGGTCATGATCTCAGGGTCCTGGGATCGAGGCCCGCATCGGGCTCCCTGCTCGGCAGGAAGCCTGCTTCCTCCTCTCTCTCTCTCTCTACCTGCCTCTCTGTCTACTTGTAATCTCTCTCTCTCTCTGTGTGTCAAATAAATAAATTTTAAAAAAATCTTAAAAAAAAATAAATAAAAACAAAAAAACTTGACCTCACTTCCTCCACTAGTTACCTTTGCCCAATTTTCTGTTCCTCTTTATAACAAAACTTACAAAAATAATCCATACCCTTGCTTTTCTCCTCTCTTTCTATATTAAACCCATTCTATCAAGCTTTCACTTCCATTGCTCCACAGAAATTGCTTACATAAATGTCTGCAATGACCTTGATGTTGATAAATGCAATGACCTTTTTTCAGTCTTGTATTACTTGACCTATCAGCGGTATTTGACAGTTAACTACTTTCTGATACACAATCGTGTTGCTTCCAGAGCTCCACACTTTTGATGTTCCTCCTATTTCACAGTCCCCTTTGCAGGGTTCTTTCCATTCTAGTCAATCACATAAGGTTGGAGTGCCTCAAGGCAGAAATCATGATCTTTGTCTCTTGTCTACCAATTTGCTACTGGTGAACTGATCAAGTACTACGGCATCCCCTTTCACTGGAACATAAACACCAGTACCATAACTTGAAAGCTAGTTCTACTTTCTTAAACTTCTAATTTTCACAGTTCTGATTACAATCAATACTTTATATTAAATTTCTTTCTCCTTGAAACACCCAGAACAATTTCTGTTTCCTTGACATAGATTCAACCAATATGTATGTCAACTATATCTGATGTGTAGGCTTGAATTTTGGCTTTTGAATTTTAATTATATACCAATACCATTTATGTAATATACAAAAACCAGTAACTTGTTCTGTAAAAATACATTATTAAGAAAAAATACAGAATAAATGGTTCCTTGGAAATTATGGCATTTTTGCTTTGCATTATGGTAGCTATTTACATTTTAGTTTCCCTCACTAGTACCTATAGCTACAAATTCAAGACCTAACATATATCAAGTTATTTAAATATGCAATCTCTTTGAAACCCCATAATAGTCAAACTTGCAGATATTATTGTAATTTATATCTTACAGATGAGGGAACTGATGGTTAATAATTATCCCAAGGTTTATATAGCAAATATATATGACAGAGCTGCCGTTCAGAACAAGGTCAGTCTTCCTACAGAGCCTATGTTTTTAATAATTCCTCTAATTCCCAATGTACAATATGGTGATGGTTAGAAACATGGGGTATTTTATTTTTATTTTTCATTCTAGTTTTAGTAGTGTGCTGTAGATACAGTCTTCTATAATTTTTATGGGATGAATGACTCAATGAAATAGTTTAACTCTAGGATGAGGATTAACACTCTCAGGTGTCATTTCTAGTCCATTAAATTAAACTAGGTCCTAAAGATAGTTCATTTACATCTTCAAATTAGGTAATTGAGTTGTCAAATCTTGTTTGATTATGGTGGAATCAGTCCAAAATTGCCTTGAATATATATGCTACTTTAGTTCAACATTGATTGAGCACCTAGTCAATGCTAAGCACTATGCTGGGGTTCTACACATACAAAATTACTTTAGACAAATTAAGGAATTAACAACATGAGTGTGGAAGTGGGTGGGGTTAGGTGGGAAGGATAACAATGTAAACAACAGCATAATTCAAAGCAGAAAAATACATATGCTAAATAAAAATACAAGTGACATGAGCTGGAAAAAGAAGGAATCCTCCAGAAACTGGAAATGAGCAGAGATAATATGGAAAATAGTTGTGAAACAAGTTTAATTTAAGCTGAAATTTAGAAGATAAGAAGAGTTCAGTAGACAAAATTTATGAGAATGCATTCCAGATAAAGAAAGTATGAGAAACTATGAGAAAATAAAATAAAAGACAGGAAAGCATACAAGAAATACGGACAATGATAAATAATTGTGTGTGGCTAAACCACAGTGTTTGATGTGGCAGGAAATGGGGCTGGAATTGTTGTTTGGGGCCAGGTCAAAGTGGATTAATTGTTAGATTAAATAGACTTTTCTGTTTTGATAATGAGAGTCATTGCAATTGAGGACAGAAGTGTTCACTAGTACCTAGCAGCAAGGAGAACGATGAGTGAAATATCATGAAGGAAGAAAAGCTATTTAAAAGACAGACATGGCAAAGGCACAAGTTAAGACTGAAGATTTAGATGAGTGGATGGCCAAATACTTGGTGAAAGCATAATGACAGAGATTTAATAGTACCAATAAAATGAATTAAGAATAACAGGAAGGCTAGAGGTTTGGGAGAAAATACTAAGTTTGCCTTTGACTGTTTAGTTTCTTTTTTTTTTTTAAAGATTTTTATTTATTTCACAGAGGGAGAGAGATCACAAGGAGGCAGAGAGGCAGGCAGAGAGAGAGGGGGAAGCAGGCTCCCTGCTAAGCAGAGAGCCCGATGCGGGCCTCGATCCCAGGACCCTGAGATCATGACCTGAGCCGAAAGCAGAGGCTTTAACCCACTGAGCCACCCAGGCGCCCAACTGTTTAGTTTCAAATGTTGACAAGAATGGCCAGGAGAGAGATGAGAATTTGAGTTTATCTAAGAAGAGAAGTCTGGACTGGAGATGTAGCTTTGGAAGTCACAGACATAAAGTACATAATTAAAGCTTGAAAAGCAAAGAATCAACCCTTATAAGGAATATTTATAATACAAATAAGCCCTAGAGAACTTTTATATGTGAAAGGCAAGCAGAAGAATTATCAACAAAGAAAAGTGAGAAACAATCAAATATATAAATGGGAGAAGCTGAAAAGCTTCACAAAATCTATGGAGGAAGAAGAGTTCATGGAAGTAAGTAGAACAATAAATGTTAAATCCTTAGGAAATATTCTTGGATGAACCCTAAAAAATGCATTGCATTTCCTACTAGGATCAATTAAGATCTTTAAAAAAAAAAAGATTTCAGTGAAACAGAGAGGATAGAGATAAACATAGTAGTAAGGGTTTGGGACAGAAAGAGGAAGTAAGAAAGGTTTCTCACAGAAAAGAATTTAAATAAATAAATAAATAAATAAATAAATAAATAAATAAATAAATAAATAAAATAATTAAATATATTATGAGATAAAGAGAATAAAGGTAGGGGTTTAACTTAATTTATTTAGTCTGTAGTTTAAGGCAGGCATTTTAGCTCAGTACCTTAAATATATTATTTTTCTATATAGTTTCTATAGCCCAATTCCTTGTTTTCCCTCTCAATTCAAAGTACAAAACCCACAGACCATTGGTTTCATTTTTCTGCTCTCTCCAATCTTGAAATATCCGGAATATGGTGCTGAAAATGTTACCAACATGGGGATAGTGATGGGGAGAATTAAGGAAAAATGACAGAAAATGGGGAAAAACTAGGTATGAAAGACTGGACCTCACACATGGTTTTGAGTGTTAAGTGGGGTCTTGTGGTTGAAAATAACAAAAGAGAGGGCACCTGGGTGGCTCAGTGGGTTAAAGCCTCTGCTTTCGGCTCAGGTCATGATCTCAGCGTCCTGGGATCGAGGCCCACATCGGGCTCTCTGCTCAGCAGGGAGCCTGCTTCCTCCTCTCCCTGTCTCTCTGCCTGCCTCTCTGCCTACTTGTAATCTCTCTCTGTGTCAAATAAATAAATAAAATCTTTAAAAAAAAAAAAAAAAAAGAAAATAACAAAAGAGAAAAGGGCAACTCAGCTTGTGGTTCATCAAATGAGAACTCGTGTGTATGTGCAAAGAGACTGAAAGCATGATATCAGGTGCAATGGTAAATAGTGATTATTCTAACAGATTATGAAGAATTATGAAGAACTAACAACATGAAAAAAATTTTAAATTTGGCTTAACTCTGGGATAGCAATACTAATTATTGTAATGTTATCTATTGGAGCTGCTTACTATTTATGTTTAATTACATGCAACACTATAATGATTATGCAGGTAATTAAAAATGCATCAGATTAATTTTGTTAGAAAGCTTATTTGGGTAGAACAGAAATTCTGTACTTGAATTATCCGTCTTCATAGAGTGTTCTACATGAAGCATGCTCATTGGTTCATGTAACATTATCATTGGTTTGGATCTTAGGTTGAACCACTAGCATCTAAGGTAATGAAATATGCAAGACTGAATTCAGGTATTTTTTTTAAAAGATTTTATTTATTTGGCAGAATGAGAGAGAGAGAGAGAGAGAGAGAGAGAGAGAAAGCAGGGGAGTAGGAGAGGGAGAAGCAGGCTCCCCACTGAGCAGGGAGCCCGATGCTGGGCTCCATCCCAGGACCCTGGGATCCTGACCTGAGTTGGAGGGCAGACGCGTAACGACTGAGCCGCCCAGGCACCCCTGAATCCAGATACGTAACATGGTATTTGATCTATATTTCTCAGCATTATCATAAAAGAAAAGTGTCTTTTTTTTTTTAATGAAAGGAGAGGAGCTATTATCTCAGGAATCAAATCTAATTCGATTGATGGGGACTCTCCTAATACAGACCCAGTCCATTCTATGTTTAAGGAATCTGTTTTAGGTTTTTTTTCAACGTGGTATAGGAGATTATAAAAATGTGAATGTACCTTCTCCATCAAATGCAAGTGAACAGCTTACAAGTAATGGGTAATTTTGAGGCACTAAGCTTCTAAGTCATTCTTTAACCTAGAAATAGATTCAAGAAATTTATTTCTAGATTTGTGTTACTAATAAATAGCAACAGGGATTCTAGAAGGATAGAAAATTATTTCATATTAAATCCCCTATCTCTTGTTTCCTTTTTCTAAGTCATGGTAGAGTGTTATAATTAAGGCCTTAAGTGCTGAAGCCAGAGTACATAAGCTCCAACCCAGGTTTTACTAATTTCAGGCTATGTGAGTGAGGCAAAAAACAGCTAATATTCACCAGTCTTGTTTCCTCTTCCTGAGCAAATAAAAAGACTAATTTTCCCAGTTGACTTGCATTAGGTTGGATCCATGTATCTGACTTCTAGATAATGCGATATATGCAGAATTAGTGTGTGCCACTTTCTGAACTGGGCTCCACAGCATTCTGATGACCTCCTACTCTCTCTTCACTTACTTGATGGCCCTCTGGATGCAAAGAAGGCAGGAGAAGGCTCATAGAACCTTCTGGCAACAGGCCTACACTGCAGAGAGCCTGAAATAGTAAGCATCAATTGATGACCTATTTAGGTGTTGATATGAGTGAAAATTTGGATTTTTGTTGCATTCAACCCCTGAGGTACCAGGGTTGTTTTTAAATAATATTGTGGTGATGGTGATGGACAGATGACTTAAGTTCTCTATACTTATTTTCCCTTGTATTTAAATGGGAATAAAAAACGGAAACTACATCAGGATTGTTGTGAGGCTTAAATGAGGAAATCATGCAAAGTTCTTAAAATTTTGCCTGACACATGTAATTCTTTGCACTATTATTTATTATAATGTTACCATTTAAGCTATACCTACAGTCAGTATTCTTGCCATAATTTATATGTTTCAAGAAATTTGGAGGTATGTTTCTTTTTATGATAGAATGATTTTCTCTTTCATGGCTTTAATTTTGGGTGTTACATAAAATAGTCCTAGTTTTGCCACCAAATCTCTTGTGCATCATTCAATGCCTTTTAGTGGAAGTACTCTTTTTTTTTTTTTTTTTTTTTTTTTTTTTTTTTTTGGTAAATTCTCCTAAAATTTTTACCCAAATGAAAAATCTCTACCAGGGAAATACTAACCAGAGGAAATGAAGATTTTTCTATACTGGCTAACTGGTTTCTATAAAATATGAATATTATTCTCCTGAAGCACTGTACATGCACATTTAACTTGCTACATAAACACAGAAAAATTAATAAATCAAACAAGACATTTTTACCAAATAATGCTAATCTGCAAAGTCATAAGGAATTTTTATGATTTTTTTAACAGCATTGGGATTTAAAACACATTTCCACAAATGCATGCAGGTTTATGATTTAGGAAACTCATACAGATAAATTTTGCTAACCTGCCTCAGAGTAAAAATAGGACAGTAGAAAAGGCGATTTGAAGTGGATAACCAGATTCGAAAAATTACAAGTTACTACTAATAGGATTTTCCCCTCAGCAGTTTAGTTTATATAAATATTTCTAAGCCAGAGAACCACAGATTGCAGTCCAAGATGTGTAGCCATTGGCTCAATCCAAGGTGCAGTCAATAGCATTATGCTGGCTGCCTTTATGACCTATAATTGGACAATTCACATTGATCACAATTCACATTGATGTATTGGACTTAGCAGGACAGTGAGAACACAATTGTACTATTTTATTCATGTGTTTCTAGGTTACATGTTTCTCCTTGAGAGAAAATTAGAACTTTTATGAACTCTTTGGATATATAGAAAATTATAGGCACTTTCTAAATACGTAAGTTATCTGAGACATTATTTTATAAAATGGGATAATGTTTAATTCTCAATTTTAGTAATCAAATTGCTCCTTGAATTTGGCTTATACAAAAATGCCTTTTAACCAACAACTATAATCATAGTTCTAAGGGGAAAAAATGATTTCCTTATGTAACACATTAAAAAAGTATTTCATTCACTTTTTATACTTGGAGATTGAAAAGCTGATGCAGCTACTTGCCATGCCAGACAGTCCCTCTTGTCAGCAGGACGTATGCTTGACATATTTAGAATGGTGATAATTTGTGTCACATCATTCATCCACTCACCCCTGTTTCCTTGGCCTAGTAAAATGCAGTGTGAGCTGGCTTGCAGAGATTAGGCTGCTGCTTATGACTACTAATGCGGATTTTTTCAGAATTCTTTGCTTACTGCTAAACCACAGTCCTGGCTTCAAATTTTCTGCATGTTCTCATATGTAAAGATGCAACATTAAGGCATTTTTTTTAGTTATTATTTTTAGTTCTATTTTTGTTGTTATGGTTGTTTTGTGTTATGGTATAAACTTACATACAGTAAACTTCATTCCTTCTATGTACAGTTCTGTGAGTTTTGAAAAATGCATATAGTTTCTCCAATAGCACCAAAAGCACCATCAAGACACAGAACAGGACCATTATCCCAAGATATTTTCCTGTGCCCTTCTATAGCCAATTCATTTCCCCACTGCCAGATTTGGCAATCACCAGTCTTTTTACATCTCAATATTTCTGCCTTTTCCAGCATGTGACGTAAATGGAATCATCCAGCCTGTAGCATCCTTAGTTAGCATAATATATTTGAGACTCAGCCATATTACCTTATCAGTAGTTCCCTCCTTTTTATTGCTGAAGAGTATTCCAAGTATGAATGTATCTCAGTTTATTTACTCATTTCACAAGTGACAGATACTTAAGTCACTTCTAGAGTCGAATAAAGTTGATATAAAAATTCACATGCAATTTTAGGTAAATACAGGTTATCATTTCATTTGAGTAAATCTGAGATTACTAGTTTATATGGTAAAATGATGTTTTATTTTATAAGAGACTATGAAATTATTTTCCCATGTAGTTGTTCCACTTTGCATTTCCACTACCAATATGTGAATCACCCAGCTGCTTGGCCTTCTGCCCAACACTAGTTATCATCAGCTTTTAATTTAATTTTAATTTTTAGACACATTATTAGATAGGTAATGATACTTTATTGTGGTTTTAATTTGCTTTTCCTAATGACTAATTATATTGAACATCTTATCATATATTTTTGTATATTTTTCATCTATTTTCACGTATTTTTTCACATATTTTTTGGTGATGTGTCTGTTCAAACCTTTACCCACTTTTTATTATGTGTTTGTTTTCTTACTGAGTTTTGAGAAGGAATATATCTATGTGTGTGTATGTGTGTGTGTGTGTATATATATATATATATATATATACATATATATATCTCCATCCTATTTAATAGACATGAAAAAGCTGTCATTTCATAATTTTAATTTTGCATATTAATATTGCATAAGGATTTACTACTCTTTGAACAAGGAAAAGCAAAATTCTCTATAATTTAGACATACTATTATGAGGTGGAAGCTGTAGGCTCTCATGTAGTTTGAAAAAAGATTCTGTGAATTGAGTCTGGAATTTATAACAGATTATATATTTTTTTCTTTTTGATAATGTTTGTGTGTGTGGGTGTGCATGTGCACTCAACATCCTTTTCGGTAGTTCCATATTATTCCATTTATAGATAATTAGTAATTTAATGAGACAAATGCCTGCTGAAACACATCTAGTTTACACGGTAAACATAGCTATCCTGTTCAATAAATATTTTCACGCAGTGCCTGGGTGGCTCAGTTAGTTGATGATTTATAAGAGGATATGAGAAACAACAACAACAGTTTACCTCAGTTTTATCTATAAGAGGATATGAGAAAATAAAACACACATGCTTGTGTGGGGTTTTCGTCTTAGAACAATATTAGGATAATGACATCACTAACTTCATAGGGATGTTGTGCGTTTTAAACACAGTGATTCAATAGAAGCTCTCAGTGTCTGACACATTGTAAATACCCATTATAGGTCGGCAGTTATATTATTACCATTATAAATCATCACTCTTGCTTTCACCTCAGGTCATGGTCTCCAGGTCATGGGATCAAGCCTGGCATTGGGCTCCATGTTTGGCATGGGGGTCTGCTTGGAATTCTTTCTCCCTTTACCCCTTCCCTGATCTCACATACTCTCTCTCTAAATTAATTAATTAAGTAATATATATATTAATTTACTTATATATAAATTTTAATACATAATACAAAATTTATATATAAATTATATATATGTATATATATGTATATGTATATATTTTTTTTACTCTTCTGTTTGTACTGCTTAGATGTTTCTAAGAAGTGGTTACACAGCCAGAGTAACCTTTGCTCTCCTTTCACCAGGTTAGGGCCTTATAACTAAGTCTCATTGGAACATGTGTGGACATGATCTGTATTACTTCCACATCAGACGATTAAGAGTGCATGTTTTCTCTGCACACATATTCTTTTATTCTCTTATTTACTGTCTGCTTTTCATGCTGTTTTCTCATATATTTCTCCATCTATACCAATAATACAACTTTGAGATATGCTTTGAAATGTATAAACAAAAGCTAAACCAAAGTGACAACAACTTGAGAGTGTACTGCACCAGTGCTAAGAGATCTTTCCATTTTATATTATGTTGTAAACCAAGGGTTTGCTTAGAAAAGGAGTTCCAACTCTCCCAACTTGTTGGCTAACAGAGAATAAAGAACTGTTTATTTTGTATCATCAAATAAAACCATTTCTAACAATTTAGCAATGTTAGGTTCTGATTTCTTTTGAAATTCTTTACTATAAATGGTGTTCAGCATTCTAAAATTAAATATGCAAAACTTTTAGAGTTTGCATTAAATAGAAAATTAAAATCTAGTTACCAAGTCACAGTCAAATGAGAAGAGATTAATTTATTTTATGTTATGAAAAGACAGACTTGGTTTCCATATCCACTGAAAAAATCTGTTAAATAATTACCCTCTAATCTGAAGAGTTTGTACAGCAACAACAACAACAGTTTACCTCAGTTTTATCTATAAGAGGATATGAGAAAATAAAACACACATGTTTGTGTGGGGTTTTCTTCTTAGAACAATATTAGGATAATGACATCACTAACTTCATAGGGATGTTGTGAGTTTTAAACACAGTGATTCAATAGAAGCTCTCAGTGTCTGACACATTGTAAATACCCATTATAGGTCGGCAGTTATATTATTACCATTATAAATCATCAACAACCTCTCCACCAATAAAAATCCAGTAATTTTCACTTCCATCTTTTCTTTATATAAAAGAAGAGATTGGAGACACATGGTATCTTGAAATATACTTTAGTCTTAAAGGTGGAAAACGTACATCTATTTGTGGTATCTCTTACCAAATATGTAACTATTGACTAGATTGTTAACCTTTCTGAGCCTTAGATTTCAACCTAGAAAAGTCTTGATAAGATTTTATGAATATTAAAAGACACAGTGAGTGTAAATATGCTTTAATTTGTAGAGTATCATATAAATGGTGAGATTTGGAGCAGTATAGGGAGAGATAAGGGAGAGAAAGCTGCAAGTGCTAGGTGCTTTGGATTGGTGAAGCCAAACTGTCCTGTGGTTTATACATCTTATTTTATTTTTTATTTTTATTTTATTTTTTTAAAGATTTTATTTATTTATTTGACAGAGAGAGAGAGAGAGATCACAAGTAGGCTGAGAAAAAGGCAGAAAGAGAGGAGGAAGCAGGCTCCCTGCTGAGCAGGGAGCCTGATGCAGGCCTCGATTCCAGGACCCTGAGATCATGACCTGAGCTGAACACAGAGGCTTTAACCCACTGAGCCACTCAGGCAGCCTATACATCTTGTTTTAGTGTTTTGCATTTGATTTTACAGTAAGGATGGCATGCTAGATTTATTAATAACAAGCTAACCAATATCAGGACTTTGCCTGGTTCAATACATTTAATTGTAACCATGGAAAACTTGGCTTCAGGGAAAAAAAATTAACCAAATTTACCACAAGAGCCAGAGAAAAATACAATTCCCAAGTAGAAACTGCAGATTTCTAGTAATGAGGTTTTTCATGTCTAGAGTTAAAAAATGAATATATAGTGAAAGGACAATATACATATAAATTATATAAGTGTATTACACACCGATGTAAGACAAACATAATAAGATGGAGGTAGTAACAGCAATGGGGTTAGAAGAGGTGAGGCAACATGAATAAAGAAACATCCTTTGTACAGGGAATTCATAACTTCTAGCGATTTCTTCACATTTGGTAGGTAAGAAGTACTTGTGACTAAATCTGTTTGGAAGTGAAGTGAAGTGAAGGTAGAGGGTTTTTTTCCCTTTAAAGGACAAGTATTGTCCTCTTAAATCCTTATATTATTCCCAGACCATACAAGTCACCAATAACTTTGGGAATGTTGAATACGAGTTCAACACTATGAGAATGAAAAAGGAAAATGCAACACAGTGCCTGGCACATAGCAGGTCAAAAAGTTCTCTCTCTGTTAAACACAGCAATTAAGCACTCCTTTTCACCTCTATACTTTGCGAAATCCTCAATAAAATGAAGATAAGAAAGACACAAGCCCACAAGAAAGAGAATAAGAAAAAAGACTAAAATCGACAAAGGATGTCAACAAAACTTTAGAAGCAAAGAATCAATAAATGAGTGTTCACTAACTTAGCCCTTTATAGTACTAAGGGAGTAAAACCTTCTAAGCCAAGGATTGAAGGAGATGAGAGGGATGATGATCAAGGCTGCTGCATTCTAAGCACACAGATTGCGCACTGCACAACTCCAGGGGGCACTATTAAAATAAACTTTGATATGAATGGAACCCGAGTTGTACAACTTGGAAGCCCTCAGAACAGAGGCAAAACACAAGTGTATACAACACCAAAATCTTGGAAATTCTCAAAAACTGAAGGTACTTCATAGCCCCAAAAGGAGTGGGAGTGGAAATAAGATAGGGCGAGGATGTAAACAGGATTGATTGAAAGGAAAAGCTAAACCTCCTCATCCTTGCAGCAGAACACTGGAGGATTATTCTCTGAAGTGACTGAATTAGACTAATTCTTACCTGGAGAACAATAGGCACAGTATTACAAACAGGAGTAATACACTTGAAAGGTGAACAGATGAAGAATTCTGGGCTACAACTGCTTTCATCCAGATCACTCATAAGGCAGAGGTCCCAAATCAAGAAGACCAAATGCAACCACACCCACCTAGAATGCCACTAGTAAGCAAAATTATAACTCCGAGAAAAGTAGTCCAGCATCCCCATCTTCAGCTACGGAGCAATGCGGAGATTCTGCCCAGGATGAACGGCAGGCTTGAAGAACAAAGAGCTGTGTTATTCTTCCTAGGGGGACTGGTTTTGTTTGGAACAGTATGGGGAAGTTCAAACCTGAGGGTGGCATCACAAACAATGGAGATTTTGGTGGCAATTAAGATAAAGATGATGGCTCCATGGGAGGAGCAAACTAAAACACAGGTCGGCTACATTGGGGAAAAAGGATGGTTAAAAAAAGAAGAACTTTTCTAGAGTTGGAACAAAGTTCAAAGTCTACTCCTGAAAAATGGACAAAGTTTTATTGAGTAAAACTGGAGAAATTTATGCCAAAGTGCTTTTTTTTTAAACAATAAAATTAGTGCATGCTAACTGCTGAGGGATACCAACCGAGGCACAGAGCTTAATAGGTCTGGTAAGTAGACAATAAAGAGTGCCCTCCGAAAGCCTCTGTCATCCCAGGGTGACTGTGCACATGACCAGGGCTATACGCTACCTCAGAGCCAGCATGCTGTGTGGGAAATAAACCTCACTGAAATAATCAAAGTAGTAATAAAAAATTAAACATGCAAAACAAACACATCCCACCAAGCACTAAAGTTAGGGACAGAGAATAGTCTCCTGAGATGTTAAAATATATTATCCAAAATCCCCAGTTTTCAGCCCAAATATTTTGAGACATGCAAAGAAAAAGGAACCTGTTCCATACACAAGGGAAAAAAAAGTAAAAGAAATTGCCTTTCACATGTGCACCTGAATGTTTATAGCACCAATGTCCACAATACCCAAACTATGGAAAGAACCTAGAGATCAACCCCTGTGTTGGGCTCTGTGCTCAGCGTGGAGTCAGCTTCTTCCTCTCCCTCTGCTCCTCCCCTTGCTCATGCCTGCTCTCTCTTTTTCTCTCTTTCAAATAAACAAATAAAATCTTTAAAAAAATAAGCTAACAGAAAATAACAACTGTTTTCGAGGATGTGGAGAAATTAGAACACTGCATATTACTGGTAGGAATGTAAAATGGTACAGTCATTATGGAAAACGGTATGGTGGTTCCTTAGAACGTTAAGCATAGAATTACCATACCATCCTGCAATTCTGTTCTTGGGTATATAACCCAAATAACTGAAAGCAACATCTATTTGTACACCCATGTGTTTTGTAGTATCTTTCAAAATAACTAGAAGATAAAAGCAACCTAAATGTAACATCATCATTACATGATGATTAATGGTTGAACAAAATGTGATATATACATAAAATGGAATATTATTCAGCAATTTTTAAAGATTTTATTTATTTGACAGAGAGAGAGACACAGCGAGAGAAAGAATACAAGCATGGGGAGTTGGAGAGGGAGAAGTAGTCTCTCCATTGAGCAGGGAGCCTGATGTGGGACTCCATCCCAGGACCCTGGGATCATGACCTGAGCCAAAGGCAGACACTTAACAAATGAGCCACCCAGGTGACCCATGAATATTATTCAGCTTTAAAAAGGAAGGAAATTCTGGCACATGTTCCAATATGCATAAACCTCAAAGATATAATGCTCAGTGTAATAAGCAAGTCACAAGAAGATTTAATATTTTATGAGTCCACTTATATGAGGTACCTAAAGTCATCAAATTCATAGAGACAATGTAGGATGGTAATTGCCAGGGGCTGGGGGAGGGGATGTTAATTTACTGTTAAAGTTATATGGAATTTCAAGATTGGAGAGTTGAAAAACTTGGGATATGGGTGGTAGTGATGATTGCACAACAATGTGAATGTACTTAATGCCACTGAACTGGACATTACGGTATGGTTAAAATAGTAAATTTGATGTCAAGTGTATGTTACCACATTAAAAAAAAAAAAAGAGTAAAGCCAGCCTTGACAGTACCTTAGTACCTTATTAAAAACAAAACAGAATTTATTACACTAAATCAAGTGGAAAATCCTGATTTGAAAATAAAAATAGTCAAAACGAAGAAATTTCATAGGAGGGATCTATAATACATTTGAACTAACAGAATATTTGGTTAACATGACAATAGATTACACAATCAGAAGAATGGTTATATATATCTCTCTATATAAATATATATGTAGAGAGGAGGAGCAAGATGGTGGAGGAGTAGGAGACCAATCATCATCAGGTCCCAGAAATTCACCCAGATAGCTATTAAACTATTCTGAACACCTACAAATTCTCTGGGAAATCGAAGAGAAGAAGAGCAGCAATTCTGGGAACAGAAAATCGACCCCTTTCCAGAAGGTAGGATGTGCGGAGAAGTGAATCTGAAGCGACGGGAAGATAGACCCTGGGGGGAGGGGCCGGCTGCCGGCAAGGGAGCGGGCAGCGCAGCACAAGATCGGACCTGTTAGAAGTCAGCTCCACTGAGGGACAGCTCCCCAGAGACCAAG
Organism: Ailurus styani; assembly: GCA_002007465.1. Classification (NCBI taxonomy): domain Eukaryota; kingdom Metazoa; phylum Chordata; class Mammalia; order Carnivora; family Ailuridae; genus Ailurus; species Ailurus styani. The sequence goes on along the minus strand of LNAC01000472.1, from coordinate 660,868 downwards.
TGGGGGGTGAAGCCCTCGCGGGGACAGTGTGGTCTCAGGACCCACGGGGACACAAAAAGACCAGTCGTGTCTAAGCGCGACAGAGCTCCCAGGTATCAGAGAGAAGCCGGCGGGAGAGACAGAGCCAAGCTGAGAAGGTTACCTCGGGCTGGGATCCAAAGCACAGTCGGGCCACTGCTCTTTGAGCAGACATCCCATGGGCGGCAGACCTGGAGAGACCCCCTCCTTCCTCCTACAGGAGGGGAGGCATGGAAGCGGCTGTAGAAATTTTCTGGGTTTGGAGAGTCTAAACGGGGCTGCGCGCCAGGGATAGAAACGTTTGGTCACAGGCCGGGTGAGCTCGGAGTGTAGCTGGAGACCAGGGAGACGGGAGGGACTGACAGCTTTTCTCTGAGTGTGCACTAAGCAGTGAGGCCCCGAGCTCTCAGCTCCTCTGGGTCGGAGACTGAGAGGCCGCCATTTTCATTCCCGTCCTCCAAAGCTGAATGGAAAGCATTCAGGGGAAAAAAGCTCCCAAGAGTGAACCCGGAGCTGACTTAGCCTGGCCCCTGGCAAGGGCAGTGTGATTCCGCCTTGGGCATAGACACTTGAGAATCACAGCAACAGGCCCCTCCCCCAGAACACCAGAAAGAAGATCCAGCCAAAGCCAAGTTCAAGGAACTCCAGAGTTCGGGGAAAGCAACTCAGATTATTAATGGCTTCTTCCACATGATTCTTTAGTTGTTCAAAGTTAAATTCTTTGAATTTTATTTTTTCTTACTCTTTTCTTTTAAATTTCTTCCTTTTTCTGTTTCAAGGTTTTTAAACTATTATATCTCATTAACAGTTTTTAATCTTTTTTTTTTTAGATTTTATTTATTTATTTGACAGAGAGAGAGAGATCACAAGTAGGCAGAGAGGCAGGCAGAGAGAGAGGAGGAAGCAGGCTCTCCCTGCCACTGAGCAGGGAGCCCCATGTGGGCCTCGATCCCAGGACCCTGAGATCATGACCTGAGCTGAAGGCAGAGGCTTTAACCCACTGAGCCACCCAGGCACCCAATCTTTTTAATTTTCATTGTTATATTCGTATTTTATCCCTTCATTGTATTTAACCTTATTTTTTGTATACATCTAGGGTCCGTTCAGTTCACCAGTCTAATAGAGATATAGAGATAAAGATAGAGTCAGAGACAGAGATAGATATAGAAACAGAAACAGATAATATAGATAAAGGTATAAGGTTTTGTTTTATTTTATTTTATTTTATTTTTTGTTTGTTTGATTTTGGTTTTTTGTTTGTTTGTTTGTTTGTTGGTTGGTTGGTTGGTTTTTTCCTTCTTTCTTCTCCCCCCAGTTCCAGGTCTCTTCTGATTAGGTTAGTGTATATTTCTCTAGGGTCACTGCTACACTTTAGTATTTTGTTCTCTCATCCATCTATTCTTATCTGCATAAAATGACAAGGCAGAAAAAATCAACACACAAAAAAAGAACAAGAGGCAGTAACAATGGCTAGGGACCTTATCAATGTGGACATTAGTAATATGACGGAACTAGAGTTCAGAATGATGATTACTAACATGCTGGCTGGGCTAGAAAAAAGCATGGAAGATAATAGAGAATCCCACTCTAGAGAAATAGAAACCCTTTCTGGAGAAATAAAAGAACTAAAATCTAACCAAGCTGAAATCAAAAAAGCTATTAATGAGGTGCAATAAAAAATGGAGGCTCTTACT
>LNAC01000472.1:552804-659121 GCA_002007465.1 Ailurus styani | reverse complement strand
ATTAGTGATTTAGAAGACAAAATGTCAGAGAAAAAAGAAGAGGATGAAAAGAGAGACAAACAACTACTGGACCATGAGGAGAGAATTCGAGAGATAAGTGATACCATAAGACAAAACAATATTAGAATAATTGGGATCCCAGAAGAGGAAGGGGGGGCAGAAGATATATTGGGGCAAATTATATTACAGAATTTCCCTAATTTGGCAAAGGGAACAAGCATCAAAACCCAGGAGGCAAAGAGANGCCCCCCCAAAATTAATAAAAATAGGTCCACACCCCGTCATCTAATAGTAAAACTTACAAGTCTTAGTGACAAAGAGAAAATCCTGAAAGCAGCTCGGGACAAGAGGTCTATAACATACAATGGTAGAAATATTAGATTGTCAGCAGACCTATCCACAGAGACCTGGCAGGCCAGAAAGAGCTGGCATGATGTATTCAGAGCACTAAATGAGAAAAATCTGCAGCCAAGAATACTATATCCAGCTAGGCTCTCACTGAAAATAGAAGGAGAGATAAAAATCTTCCAGGACAAACAAAAACTAAAGGAATTTGCAAACACCAAGCCAGCCCTACAGGAAATATTGAAAGGGGTCCTCTACGTAAAGAGAGCCTAAAACAAACATAGGNTAAGCAAAGAGACCTTAAGGAAACATAGACCAGAAAGGAAGAGACACAATATACAGTAACAGTCAACTTACAGGCAATACAATGGCTCTAAATTTATATCTCTCAATAGTTACCCTGAATGTAAATAGACTAAATGTCCCAACTAAAAGATACAGGGTATCAGAATGGATAAAAAAACAAGACCCATCGATATGCTATCTACAAGAAACTCATCTTACACGCAAAGACACCTCCAGATTTAAAGTGAGGGGGTGGAAAACAATTTACCATGCCAATGGACAGCAAAAGAAAGCTGGAGTGGCAATCCTTATATCAGATAAATTAGATTTTAAGCCAAAGAATATCATAAGAGATGAGGAAGGACACTATATCATACTTAAAGGACCTATCAAACAAGAAGATCTAACAATTTTAAATATCTATGTCCCTAACATGGGAGCTGCCAATTATATAAACCAATTAATAAAAAAAATCAAAGAAACATATCAACAATAATACAATAATAGTAGGGGACTTTAACACTCCCTTACTGAAATGGACAGATCATCAAAGCAAAAGATCAACAAGGAAATAAAGGCTTTAAATGACACCCTGGACCAGTTGGACATCACAGATATATTCAGAACATTCCATCCCAAAACAACAGAATACACATTCTTCTCCAGTGCACATGGAACATTCTCCAGAATAGACCATATTCTGGGTCACAAATCAAGTCTCAACAGGTACCAAAAGATTGGGATCATTCCCTGCCTATTTTCAGACTGTAATGCCCTGAAACTAGAACTCAACCACAAGAGGAAAGTTGGAAAGACCTCAAATACATGGAGGCTGAAGAACACCCTACTCAAGAATGAATGGGTCAACCAGGAAATTAAAGAAGAATTAAAAAAATTCATGGAAACAAATGAAAATGAAAACACAACTGTTCAAAATCTTTGGGACACAGCAAAAGCGGTCTTGAGAGGAAAGTATATAGCAATACAAGCCTTTCTCAAGGAATAAGAAAGGTCTCAAGTACATGACCTAAACCTACACCTAAAGGAGGAAAAACAACAAANGCTAGAGAAAGAACAGCAAAGAAAGCCTACACCCAACAGGAGAAGAGAAATCATAAAGATCAGAGCAGAAATCAATGAAATAGAAACCAAAAGAACAGTGGAACAAATTAACAAAACTAGGAGCTGGTTCTTTGAAAGAATTAATAAGATTGATAAACCCCTTCCCAGACTTATCCAAAAGAAAAGAGAAAGGACTCAAATTAATAAAATCATGAATGAAAGAGGAGAGATCACAACCAATGCCAAAGAAATACAAAAAATTATAAGAACATATTATGAGCAACTCTACACCAGCAAATTTGACAATCTGGAAGAAATTAATGCATTCCTAGAGACATATAAACAACCAAAACTGAACCAGGAAGAAACTGAAGACCTGAATAGACCCATCACCAGTAAGGAGATTGAAGCAGTCATCAAAAATCTCCCAACGAACAAGAGCCCAGGGCCAGACGGCTTCCCAGGGGAATTCTACCAAACATTTAAAGAAGAATTAATACCTATTCTCCTGAAACTGTTCCAAAAAATAGAATTGGAAGGAAAACTTCCAAATGGAAGGAAAACTTCCAAACTCATTTTATGAGGCCAGCATTACCTTGATCCCAAAACCAGGCAAAGACCCCCCCAAAAAGGAGAATTATAGACCAATAACCTTGATGAACACGGATGCAAAAATCCTCAACAAAATACTAGCCAATAGTATCCAACAGCACATTAAAAGGATTATTCGCCATGACCAAATGGGATTTATTCCTGTGCTGCAAGGTTGGTTTAACATTCGCAAATCAATCAATGTGATACAAAACATTAATAAAAGAAAGAACAAGAACCCATATGATCCTCTCAATAGATGCTGAAAAGGCATTTGACAAATTACAGCCGCTCTGGAAAACAATATGGAGGTTCCTCAAAAAGTTGAAAATAAAGCTACCCTATGACCCAGCAATTGCACTACTGGGTATTTATCCTAAAGATACAAAGGTAGTGATCCTCAGGGGCACATGCACCCGAATGTTTATAGCAGCAATGTCCACAATAGCCAAACTATGGAAAGAACCTAGATGTCCATCAACAGATGAATGGATAAAGAAGATGTGGTGTATATACAATGGAATACTATGCAGCCATCAAAAGAAACGAAATCTTGCCATTTGCAACGACATGAAACTAGAGGTTTTTATGCTGAGCGAAATAAATCAATCAGAGAAAGACAATTATCATATGATCTCTCTGATATGAGGAACTTGTGGGGCAGGGAAGGGGGTCGTGGGGGGTAGGGATGGAAAAATAATGAAACAAATGGGATGGTGAAGGAGACAAACCATGAGAGACTCTTTATCTCACAAAACAAACTGAGGGTTACTGGGGGGTGGGAGGGTAGGGATAGGGTGGATGGGTTGTGGATATTGGGGAGGATTTGTACTATATTGAGTACTGTGAAATGTGTAAGCCTGATGATTCACAGACCTGTACCCCTGGGGCAAATAATAAAATTAATTAATTAATTAATTAATGTAGAACTACATATATACTATATATAGAAATATTTTATATAGAATATTCTATATATAGAAACATATAGCTAACAAAATATTTGGTTAACATAACAGATTATGCAATCAGAAGAATGGCTATAGATATAGAACTATATATATTCTATATATAGAAATATATTCATATAGAATATCCTATATATAGAAACATATAGTATTCTATATATTAGCAATGAGCAATTTGAAAGTGAAAAGTGAAATTAAGAACAATTAGCAAATAGCACCAAACAGAAAAAAATGCTTAGGAATACATTTAACAAAAGAAGTATAAGATTTTTACACTAAAAAATACAAAATATTATTGATACAAATTAAAGAGCACTTAACCAAAAGGAAAGGAACTCCATGTTTATGGATTAGAAGACTTAATAATGTTAAGATGTTAACTTTTCCAATTGATCTATGGATTCAAAGAAATCCCTAGGAAAATCTAACCTGCTTTTCTGCATAAATTGACAAGTTGATCTAAAGTTCATATGGTAAAGAAAGGGACCCAAAATAGCAAGGAAAAACAATCTCAAAATGGAAGACGAAGTTGGAAACTCACACTTTCCCATTTCAAAACTTAATACAAAGCTGTAATAATCAAAAGAGTGTGGTACTAGCATGAAGATAGGTATGTGGGTCAATGGAACAGAACTGAGAGTATAGAAATAAACTCCCACAGCTATGTTCAATAGATTTTTTAAAAGGTTTGAAAAAATTCAATGGGGAAGGTAGTTTTTTTCTTTCTTTGTTTTTGTTTTGTTTTTCTTCTGCAAATATTTCTAAACCAACTGGAAATTCACGTGCAAAAAGAAAAAAAAATGAAGTTGGATTCCTGCCTTATGCCACATACAAAAATTAACTTAAAATGTATGATAGGGCTAAATGGAAGAGCTTAAATGAAAAAACTCTTAGAAGAAAACATAGGAGTAAATCTTAAAAGCCTTGCTAGATATATCATCAAAAGCACAAGTAACAAAGAAAAAAACAAACAGATAAACTGTGCTCAATGTAAAAGAAAAAAAAATGTATGCTTCAAAGAACACCATTAAGAAAGTGAAAAATGACCCACAGAATGGGAGAAACAACTGCAAATAAAACCCAGTAAGAGATTTGTATTAAGATAAATAACACATTTTTATAATTCTTATAAATAACTTTTATAATTCAGTAATAAATTGAATAACCCAATGTAAATAACCCAAATAATGAATAAAAATAACCCAATATAAAAACAGGGAAGTTATATGAATCCACAATTCTCCAAGATTACACAAATGACCAATAAAAACAGAGATATTCATCTGTATTCATCAGGCCAATACAAATCAAAACACACAAAGAAAGACTTACTTATAAGGATGGTTATAACCAAAACAATAGACAATAACAACTGTTGGGGAGGATGTAGGAAATTAGAAAGAACCATCATTACATTCCTGGTGGGAATGTAAATGATCCAGCTATTTTGGAAACCATTTTGGCATTTCCTAAAATATTATACTTAAGTTGCCATATGGTCCAGTAATTTTACTCCTATATATACATACTCTAGATAGGTAGAACACCGAAAAACTTGTACATAAACTTTCATAGTGGCATTATTTATAGTGGCCAAAACCTTGGAAACAACTGAAATGTCTTTCAATGGATGAATAGGTAAATAAAACTGAATATTATGCAGCCACAAAAAGAATAAGTTCTTGCCATTTGTGACAGTATGAGTGGACCTAGAGGGTATTACATTAAGGGAAATAAATCAGGCTGAGAAAGAAAAATATCATATGATTTCACTCATGTGAAATTGGAAAAATAAAACAAGTGAATAAACGAACAAAAAAATAGAATCAGATCTGTAAATACAGAGAAAATCTGAGAGTTGCCAGAGGGGAGGGGAGTAATGGGCAAAATGGGTGAAGGGGAGTGGGAGATACTGGCTTCCAGTGGTAAGATGAATAAGTCATGGGCATAAAAGGCATAGCATAGGGAATATACTTAATATAATGGCATTGTATGGTGACAGATAGTAGGTACAATTGTGGTGATCACAGCATAATGTTTAGAGTTCCTGAATCACTATGTTGTGTACCTGTAATTAATGACTATATTCAAATAAAAAATAAATTAAAATAACTTTAAAAAGTAAATTTCTAAAATACTTCATTTCTTGTTTTAGAGCCTAGAAAAATCAGTTTTCTCAATGAAGATATTGTTCACCCCTTGGCCTCTTAATATATGCAAGCTATGAGTTATAATTTGCCTTTCCATGTGAAAATTCTGACAACTCTACCAGAATGTAAGCTCCTGAATCACAAAGGTGATATTTTATTATATTATATTCTTGTGTAATTTCAACTTCCGGCACAGTGTTTTCTTACATTAGCCATTCAAAAAAAGAGTTAGTGTTTATAATAATGACAATGATAACAGTTTAAATTGAAACCAATTTTTTAAGCTGGAATCAACTATACATGGTAGTAATACAGACATTTTTATTAATTGGCAGACAAGCTTAATTAATTAATTATTAATTAAATACTACAGATAATACACTGTGCCAGGTATACCATGATGATCAAAAGCAAGTTTTGTCCTCAGCTGATAGTCTACTGGAAAAACAATCAAATGATAGGCTGATAAATATAAAATTATGCTGTAAGAACCACAGATAAGAGGGACTTAGTGCTATGAGAGGATTTTAAGGGCACTGGACACAATCAGGGATCTCCCTGAAGATTCCCTCAAGAAGGCAATACAATTTGAGACCTGGTTTATCAGGGTAAACTTAGTATAGACCAAATTATCTAGGGAACTTGTTAAAATGTAGTGTGGGTTATGATTCAGAACATCTGGGGTGATGCCTGAGATTCTACGTTAATAACAAGCTCCCAGGAGAGGCCCATGCTGATAATTCATGTATCATTTTTTAAGTAGCTTAGATTTTTGCAGGGGAAGGATACTAGAATATATTGTTTTTTACAAAAAATTTGGTGAAGATAAAGTTAATGTCTCAAGGTAAACCACTATACCAATTGAAAGCTATACTTCCTATTAGCAATTTACTTTTTCTTTGTGAATCCAAGCTCACAGACCTTGCGTCCCTATCTCTTCCACTAACTCAAGTAAGCATGTATAAATCCTTTTAGATGAAAGAAAACCATGGTTATGGTCAATCATAGAATTAAAAAAAATGGGGAATCAATGTGACTTTTTGACGCCTCTTGTCACTTCTCCACATTGTGAATCCATGATCTAGACATGCATGGGCCCTGAATTATGTTGCCTCTCCCCAAAGTAACCACAGAGCCCCAGGAGGACAGTCTGTGATGACATGAATCCAAACCTCCCAGCTTCAATTTGGTCATTTACTTAGTTTCATGTAAGTGTGGAAGACACAGACTAAATGGCATGAAAATTAGCACTCCTCACACCTTGTGGTTTTGAATAGGCTGGCCTTTGTGTCACTAATATTTCCCTCTCCAATATATTATGTTGAATATATATATAAATATATATATGATGTTAAAAATAAATAAACAAAAAGCTTTCTAGAAACAAAGAGTACATAGACAAAGAAATAACTTTTCATTATAGTTTCATTTAGAATAGAAGATGCTTGATATCAGCTTGTTTAAAGTCCCAAGAGTCAAAATATTAAAAGTGATTCACTAAGAATAACGGCTACTTGGTAAAATGTATTGATATATTGTCTTTTTGTACATTCTTAAATTTCTAAATTTTTATAATTAGCTTGTTATACTTTGTAACAGTAAAAAAGTGAATTTTATTAAGAGTGCAAAATGATGAAGGTAGTTTCCAAAATTCACAATAAAACTAGACTGAAAAGGAAAGGCTATTTTCACTGTGGGCATTATGAAGTGGTCAGCTGATTAGAATCTGCCAAATAAAAATCCACCTCAGATTTGTATTCAGTCCTTAAAATGATAGTGCCATAGCATTTTTGTTCTCTGTTGCTGATTTATATTTTCATGAAATTACCTGATCATATCATAATGTTATTCATTTCAATTTTATTATTCAATATTCACATTCTAGATACCAATGTCTAGACAGGCCTTATCAAATGGTGTTTGCTTTTCCTAATTCATACTACCAAATTTTTAGAAGTATATTTCTTTTATAGATCAAGCTTTTTACTTCAATTTACCCTAAGCCTAATTTTCATCCATACTGAACCTCCTAGCTTTCTTTTCTGACAGCAAAAGGTACCTTGATTGATAGAATTCAATTGCTGGGTTGAAGTAATGCAGCTGGCTTTTATCTTACATTAGTACCTCCTTTTATTAGTTTTACCTATTGCATGAGAAAGAATGTGACAAAAATGTAATGATTTTAGGTATCCCACCTGGGCGCATAATTCTGTCTCCATTAGAGAATATAGACTTTGCAGGAAAAGCATCTGAGAATTCTGGATTAAGAGTTACAATGTAGACAAGGGTGAAAATATAAATGAGTTCAATGTAAACAGGCTACTCACTAACTTTAGAAAAAATAGATATGTCAGGAAGGCATGCACTTGACCATATATACTCAATAAAAATATGTTGATATTTTTATTTTAAAAAGTCTTTAAAATTTGATGAAATTATAGTATCTCAGGCAGCTTTTACACATAGTACAAAGTCTGAATAGTATTAAACCAGCTCTCTAGAACACAACCAGTAAATTTAGATAACAAAATTCTGTGCACCTTCCTATTTTTCACTCTACCCCAATGATAAAGAGATATTAAGCAAACTGAGAAGCACAGAAATGAGGGGTTAATAAAGTAGTGTCGTAGTGTATGTAAAAGCATAATCTTTGATTACACATAGATTGGTTCACATCCATGATATCTTACTCACTAACTATATGAGCTACACTAAAGAATTCTCTTGATCTAATTCTCAGGTCTTGAATCTGTGAAATGATCACAGGAATATTAACCTACATATTTTTCAGGAAAAAAATTAAGATAGGGTTAGTAAAGTACCAAGGATGTTCTGCCTCTTATAAACAATAATTACTTTTCTGAAAAAGACACATTGTTACATTTGTAGGCTTTTTTAAAGGTATATCCTAGCATTTGTACAATTTTCTTGAGTCTGTGGAATTATCTAGTGATACTTGCTCACTATCATGATGTGATACACACACACACACACATACATACACACACATATGCAACTGCTAGGTGATTTTTTTTCTCTAATTTCTCTATCAATTGATAAGAAAGGGGTATTAAAATCTTCATCTGTAAAATCTTTAGATATTTCTACCTTTAATTTTGCAAATTTTGTTCCATGAGTTTGGAGCTCTCTTATTAGGCACAAAACACCTATAACTATGTCCTCATGCATAATTGACTTTATCATTAAGATATGCTCCATTTTAAATGTAGTAAGACTCTTTCTACTGAAGTCTACTTATCTGACACTTATTTAGCCATGCCAGTCTTTCTCATGGTTATTTTTGTTATTATTTTGTTATATCTTTTCCATCAATTTAGTTTCGACCTGTGACTTTACATTTAAAATGTATCACTTGTAGATAGCACATAGCTGGGTCTTGTGTTTTTAGCCTTTCTAATAATTTTAATTGGAAGGCTTAATATATTAAAATTTAATATTAACATGAATATAATTGCATTAAGGTCTACTATCATATTATTTAGGTTTTTTTTTTATTTCCTCAGTATGTTCTTCCTGTGTTCTTCAAAATATGCCTTCCTTTGGGTTGTATGAAATTTTTTTAATTCCATTTAACTTATTTTTTTAACTAGACCTATTTTGCTTGAGTGTGTGTGAGAGAGAGAGAGAGAGCTCTCTATATACAGTATATACTCAAGTTTCACACTTTACATAGAATTAATATTTTACTGGTTCAGATGAAATGTGAAATCTTTTAACTCTATAGGTCCATCTACTCTCCATACCTCCTAATATTTAATGCTATACTTGCCAAATATATTACATCTACATATGTGATAAGTCCAAGAAAACAATGTTGTAATTTTCACTTTCAACTGTCTTATGTATTTCTCAGAAATTGAGAGAAAAAAAAAAACCATTTAAATGTATTCAGATATCAAGACCAGAAAAAAAGGTAGCATTAATCATAATTAAGAATGCATAGTGTCATTTTTTTTCTTCCACATAGCAGTGAGAAAATCTGTTTGCATACATCAAAACTTCAAATGAGTGGAGTGAGGAAAACAAACCCAAGAGAAAAACAACCTCAGTGACTTTTGAATGAACTTTTATTTGTATTTATTATGTAGATATTAGTGATCAAGATACTATGGTAGATGTTTTGAGGGGCATAGTAATTAAGTGAAAGTTGTATAAGCAAGCAGATTGCAGCCTATGAGGTCTCTATGTTGTCTAAAATTGACTGTATTCAATAATTTGAATATGTCTCTGGCAATTTTTTTTCCTAATTTTACCTACGTAGGATATTTGTTTTTAGCTAAGTAGATGCTAACAACTCTCAAATGTTTGCATCATATATCTACATTCTGCCCTAGCAGAATTCACTTCACTGGGACAGAAGAACAAGAGGTTTCACTTTTATGGCCTGCTCACAGAGGGAAGGCTCCCATTTGTATTTCCTCACATTTGACTTGTTTTAGTTATCCATGCGGGTGTAGTTTTAAGCCTTAGGGCCAGTAAAAAAATGGCCTTCAATTTCATGAGACACAAACCACTTACAACCTATGTGTCTGCACATGTAATTTGGAAATTAAGTGGCTTTCTTTTTAATTTTTTTCCCTTTATTATGTCTGGAGAATGTTTTGATAATAACACTTGGAAGCAATATAAAAATGAGATAAATAAGTAGTTGTAGAATCCAAATGCATAAAAATATCTGCATGCATAATAATGTCACATAATTTACAAAATGGTAGTGGAATATGTAATATTTCTATTATCATTATTTACATTTATTACATCCTCCCACTGAGTTTACTTTTGAATTTAATTTTTAATATTGAGGCATATATTTATCACACAGTTTTAAACATATGACTATACTAGCAGAGGGAAAAGCACTCTGCTTAGGAAACACAAAAGCGATTGTGGTATAAATATATACTGGAATATTACTCAACCACCAAAAAAAAGAAATCTTGCCATTTACAATAACAGGAACAGAGCTAGAATGTATTATGTTAAGTCAGTCAGAGGAAAAAAATACCATATGATTTCACTCATATGTGAATTTAAGAAATGAAACATGAACATGGGGAGAGAAAAAAGATAGGCAAACCATAAAACAGATTCTTAACTATAGAGAAGGGGAGATGAGTGGGGGGAAGGGTTACATGGGTGATGGGGATTAAGGAGGGCACTTGTGATGAGCACTGGGTGTTATATGTAAGTAATGAATCACAGAATTCTACTACTGAAACTAGTATTATACCATATGTTAACAAACTGGAATTTAAATAAAAACTGAAAAAAATACAAATCTGTAGTACTCCCTTTCTTCTGTATACATAGTATAGATAGTATGTATTCACTTTTTATTTGTATTTTAAAGATTCTAAAAGGCTAAGACTTATACTGAGCAAAGATACAACAGTAAATCCCCAAAGGAACAATGTATTTATGGTTATGGGAACATGGGTTCTCTGTAGAGTCTGTAGAAAATGTGAATATATGAGTTTTTGTTTACTTGTTTATTTCTTCCTACTCTCATTTTATGTATTTGCTACTTGCTAGTGCTACCAATATGCCAAATCCTCTTTTTTACCATGAATATTTGCATTTAACCTTCAGTTCAAATCCATATTTTTTTCCCATTTAATGGAAGAAGTAATTGAGGTTCAGAAAGTTTAAATAATCTGTACTCTTTCTTGAAGCTTGTAATGAAAGAGTTAGAATTCAGGCCGCGTACTTCACAAGAGGAACACAGAAAAGGAAGGGTATCTAAAGATAAGCTTGGATGAAAATCTCTTTTGTGTTTAGAAAGTTATGGCTCTATTTCATGGTGGAAATTTCAACATATATGGAGGATCTAACAAATTAGATAATTATAATAGAATGAGACTTAAAGCTAAAATATCATCTACCAAGTGGTCTAAAATAATCTCAGAGAGTGTTAGCATTATTTATATTTTAATTAAAAATATACATTTTGGGTAGGAGACAGGTATTAATTTAATAACTGGTTGTTTGTGTAATAAATAACTTTGGTAATAAGGAATGGCTATTGTTTTTTGCCTTTATTCAGTGCTATATTTATTATAGAGTATGAGGCTATGGAATAACAATAAATTCCACAGCCTTGACAAACAGTGAAGTACAATTCTTAGGAAGCAGTTTTATGTGGATAACAGTTCTAGTTCACTTGGTTTCATCTAGGGTACAGTCCATACTCTTAAGATTTAATTTGAAATATTTGGACCTGCAAATATTAAACAGGTATCAGTGGATCAATAGAAACAAACAAACAACTCAAAAAATAGGTCTAGTTTCTTCAGATTTATGACACATGGAGATTTTTAATTTTCATTTTGGGAATGAATAAGGACTGCAAGTTAAAGAGAGTTTTACTATGTAGCAGGTGATTAATTTCCAAGCCCACAAAAGAATAACTCCAAATATTATCTTCACAATGAGCCTGCCTTCTAACAAATGTGAAAATGCCATGTTTCAAGACAAGCAAAACAGAAAAAATGCTGAGGAACTTCATCTCAGTTCATGAATATAAGGTAAACCATTTCTCTCTTTACGATCCCTTATCCTAAAGGCAATGTTAACACTCTTATTTCTGAGAGGAAAAAAAAATCTTAATGTTAATTTTGGAATCAAAATAGAAATGCAAAAAACAAGAAACTCTCCTAATAGGATTATATACAACATTTAGATGAGATATTTCTTGCCTTGGAGATCAACATTAGAGAAAATTTCTACTCTACAGGAAAAACTCATTTCAGAGTGTATTTCAAAGATGTAATTTTACTTTTTAAGAAGAAATAGTGTTGAATAGGATCAATATTAAGGTATTTTGCTTTTATGAATAAGTTCATAAAATTTTTCTAGAGCTTTTAATCTTTATGAAAATGTACTTCCACTTAGACATGAACAGTTACCTAATTTTTCCTGTTTTATATCCTGAGTTTTCATATGTTTTTTTGTTTTTTGTTTTTTTTGTAAATCATCCCCTGCTTAAAAATATTAACAGTCTGGGTGCCTGGGTGGCTCAGTGGGTTAAAGCCTCTGCTTTCGGCTCAGGTCATGATCTCAGCGTCCTGGGATGGAGGCCCACATCGGGCTCTCTGCTCAGCAGGGAGCCTGCTTCCTCCTCTCTCTCTGCCTGCCTCTCTGCCTACTTGTAATCTCTCTCTGTGTGTCAAATAAATAAATAAAATCTTTAAAAAAAATATTAACAGTCTGTTTTCTGTCAATGTTTTCTAACTGCTGTAAAGATGTGGAAACTAAAGTCACATTGAAGGCTCTATCTCAATTTTATGGCGAAACCTATTTCAAGACATTGTCCATTATGCTATATCAGTTCATTAAAAGTTATTTTGAATTAAAATTTTTAATTTATTCCAAAATGTCTCTTTATTCAACAAATGTTTACTTGTATGTTTTTTATACGCTGCACTGTGTGATATGTGCTTAGAGTATAGAGATGATCAGCCCTCCCTCTGTCCAACAGTGGTTCAGCACAATGGCCCACCTCCCCACTAAATAATAATAAAGGTTTTTGGGGATAAAGAGACGAGCTATAACTCCGAAGAGTGCAAGATGAAAAGGGAATCAAAAGAATAACTTTACTGCAGTGCTAAATAATCAAAATTAACATCAATGCTCATAAATCATGTTGCTAGTATGGACCTTTGATATGATATGGTGAAATGGCACCTTCCCTCCGTGGTCTTCCTACCAATAACCTATAACTCCAGAATTATCATGAGAAAATCAGTAATAAGACATCCTACAAAACAAGTGATCAGTATTCCTTAAAACTGTCAAAGTCATCAAAGACTGAGAAACTGCCACAGTCAAGAGATGCCTGACCAGACATGACAACCAAGCACAGTGCAGAATCCTGGGTGGGATCCTGAACAAATAAAGAACACTGGGCAAAAACTAAGGTAATCTTAATGAACCATGGACTTTAGTAACAATGATATGTCATTACTTCAATAGACACATTGGTAACTACACTACCACACTATTCTAAAAATTAAAGTTTATTTTTTAATGGTATCTCTAAAGCAGAATTTTAAATGGTGAGAAGATATCAGATGAAGAAGAGGGGCTTTCTGGTACGTGAGACTTTCTGATATGAAGAAATGTGTACAGAAAGAAGAAATGGGTAAATTCACAGCAGAGAGGAAATGACAATTCAGAGAAATAGCAAGTAGGCTGATATGACTCAAATTTCATACATCACAATGTACATCTGGTATCTTACAGATATTTTCACTTTGGGCTCAAAAATACGTTATTTCTCTGGCTTTACCACTCAATAATTATGTGGCTTTAGGCAAGTCATTTGTTCTCTTGGAGCTCTCGATTCCTGTGTTCATCTGTGAAATGGGTAACACTGCCTGTCTAAAAGGGCTGTTGGAAGAATCAGAGATCTTCTGTAGAAGGCAGCATAGCTTTTGCAGAGCTGGCAGAGCGCAGGGAATAGTTACCATGCAGACACTGAAACTGTGCTGCTCAGAAAAATGAATATCTAGCCTGGCAAAATTACTTTTATAAATTTAAATTATTGACACCAAGAATCACTGCATGATGTTTTTCTAACATGAAATTCTACTTTTTCTAATTTAGATTTCGATATTATTTAAAAACACCTAAACTCCAGGATGTATTTTAGGTAAAAAGGAGAAAACACATAAAAAAATGAGTTTCTTCACTTGTGACTAATCATTGATTTGAGAATATACAGAAAAGAATGCAATAATATGAAATAATCACAGAATTCTAATTCCAACATTTAAGAGTTATGAAAAATTTACTCTGAATTTATATTAACAGACATAGTCTGCCTTAAGGAAAATCAAAAAGGTTTTAAATAAGCTCATAATAAAATGTTTTAAATATATAATAGAGCTTATCAGAAAACAAATTAACTAAGTTGCTATGAAATTGAAAACAAAATTTGATTTTCCAGAATGAAGATGCACTGCAGTATTGCCCAGAAATATGATTTATAATTAAACAAGATCTTTATTTTTATCATTTTTCTTTGTTCTTAGTGAGATGATTTTTTAAATTAAGTGTACTCATTAAATAAATTGGAACAATAAATATTGTGATTTACTTCTTATTTATGCAAAAAAATCTTTAAAAATAAATTCCTTTTAAGAGTTTTTCTCAGTTTTTTATTGGCTTTAGTAATCTTATATTTTTTAAAATGGCTGATTAGTATTCCTCATTAGTATTTTTGTTCAGTATTTTTACATAATAACATTGTGTTAATATCAAATTATATTTTCCTAGGGTTCTCAAATCTTCTAATTTTATAATCAATGTTTATTATGTATTTCAACTGATGCATTTTCCAGCATCCTACTTTGGTGATGTTGCCTTAAATTATCATGGATATAATTCCTGTTCCATCTCATTTCAAACTAGTATGTTGCTAAGATTTTAAGCAAATCCAAAAATGTTCACTTTTTTGCTTCCAGAAGAGAAAAGTTTGTTTTGTTTCATTGCTTTTTTTGTATCCTATTTCATAATTTTTCTTGTAAACCACAAGTCTTTAGATTGCACGGACTAAAATTTAGCTTGGGTTTTAACTCCTCTCACAATTTAGGAAAGGAAAAAGAAAACTGTCAGTGATCTGAACTAATTTTACTGGAATCAGTAGCAGTCAATAGGGCAATTGCTTACTGTCTCCCTGACATCTCCTTAGCATTTGATTTCTCTGATCATTTAACGTTACCTTGATCTGTTGAAGTGAGGCATGACATTCAGTAGGACAGTAGTAAATTGGCTTTTACTTTATCTTTATAGGAAAGCAATTTCTAGATGTCTTTTTTTCTGAGTCATCCCCTGTCAAGAGGGAACTGCCAACCAACTACCCCCAAATTTTACTATGAGGGAAGGAAAAAAAGCAAAAACAAAAAAACAGTGGGCACCTGTCCACTAATTTCTGCCAAGCTCTGTTTTCTGGTGCTGACTTCACAAGGCTTTTTTCAAAGTATAGCTTTCTGGTAGCACCTTAATGAATTGTCTTTCTCCATGAGAACTCATTAGCGGAGACTGTGCTCTTGGTTGATTTTCACCTTAGACACGGAAGTTAACTCTGTCATAATAGACATGGAAATTGTGGCTAGGGAATAATTTTTTGAGTTTTCAATAAAGATAATGAAAGCAAGTATAAGGTAGACTTTATTTTGCACTAGGTTTTCCTCAAAGTTAAGTACAAACAAGAATGACTTTTCCTTTAGGAGCTCACCAAAGTCATAAAAATCATGGAACATTTTAAAGATGTAAAATTGGATATACATTGAAAAGACTTTAGTGATAAGCTATCCTACTTCAATGAGGAAACAGGACAAGAAATGTGAAGTATATCATAGCTGTTCTATAAGTTAATGAAAAAAAGTCTGTATTAAAGTGCATTCTATATTTAAATAATAGTGGACTGATTTACACTATAGATTTCTTTTTCTTTTGCATAGGTTCTTTAAGAAAAAAATTTAGAGTGTAGTTGACACACAATGTTATATCAGTTTCAGGTGTACAACATAGTGACGGGACAAGTTTAAACATCATATTATGCTTACCACAAGTGTAGCTACCATCTGTCATCATACAACATTATTATAATATCATTGACTTTTTTATCCTGTGCTTTTTATTCCTATGACATATTCATTCCATAACTGGATGGCTGTCTCTCTCACTCCCCTTCACCCATTTTACAATAGCTTTTCTAACAAATCATGCTTCTTCTCTAAAAACAATAATACCCAACATTTATTGAGCATTTTCTATGTGCAAGTCAAAGTTCCTATTTAAGTTGTGAAATTAGTCTTTACAACAACTGTAAAAGATAAGAATTTTCATTATTCACATTCTATATATAAAGAAATCTAGGCATATAGAAATTAAGTGACTTACTTAAATCACACAGATACCTTGTGGTATTAAATAAGCAGCCTAACCCAAGATTTAACATTGTAAGTTACTATTCCATAACTACCTTCAGAGTTTAAACTCAGTTATTTAAGGGCGCCTGGGTGGCTCAGTGGGTTAAAGCCTCTGCCTTCGGCTCAGATCATGATCTCAGGGTCCTGGGATCGAGGCCCGCATCGGGCTCCCTCCTCAGCGGGGAGCCTGCTTCCTCCTCTCTCTCTGCCTGCCTCTCTGCCTACTTGTACTCTCTCTCTGTCAAATAAATAAATAAATAAATAAATAATAAAAAATAACTCAGTTATTTAAATCACTAGAATGCACATACTTAAAAACAAGGCTTTTTTCTATTTTGTTCACTGTTGGTTATCTACTGAATGCCTAGAATAGTGATTATGATAGCTGCTCAATATATGATTATTTACAGAATTCACATGATATGTATGAAATAGCATATTAAGTATGTGCTGTTTATGTGCTTTATGTCTTAGTTTCAGGGATGAACCAGAAACAATTATTATTATTATTTTAAGAAAAGTATAAAAGTTAAGTATAATCTGAAAATAGTCTATGGTCAACATGACTAAATCTGATTTTGATTCAGCTAATGCAGGCTGATTACTTCATATGTCATTTTCTCAATAAGGCTTTCCTTGAGTCTTGCATCTATATTAGATCTTGACCTTTTTTACTCATAAAATACTATACTCTCCTTAATCCATTTTATCAGTGGTGTTAATTATATAATGATTTCTGTGATTAAGTATTAATATTTACTCTTACAAAATTTTATCAGGGGCAAGGACCTTCTCTCTTTTATTCACTGATTTTCAGCATCTAGCAATGTGTCTGTCATAGAGTAGTGACTAAATGAATAGTTCTTGATTAAATAAATGGAAATAAATGCCTGTCTGGAGTATTTGGAGGTATGTGTCAAAGAATTATTTGGCCTTCTTCAAAGGAAGTCTTGCCTTTGCCTTTGTCTTCTGGGAGGAAATCAATGCCATACCTGATAAGAATATCTGTATAGGGTAAGATCTGGCCTCTCCAGGAAGATAATGTAATTGTAATTTAGGTTGGAGTTTTGGGGTCTTGTGGTATTAGTTGATCTGAGCTTGAGTTCAGCCATGTGTGCAATCAATCGGGACTTTGTAATGAAGACCCAAGTACAAATTATGGACACTGAAGCTCAGGTGAGCTTCCCTGGTTGACAATACTCTATTGTTGCACACTGATGTTGGGGTTGGAAGGGTGGGTTCATTGTCACAACAGAAGTGTGACAAGAATCCTCCTAGACTCTACTCTATGTTTTGTTCCTTTTCCTGATTTTAATCTGAAGCCTTTCCCTATAATACACTGTAACTGTGGGTATAATAGTTTTCAGTAAGTTCTGTGAGTCCTTATTATAAATTATCAAAGTGGAAGTAGGTCATGGGAACCCCCCAAACTGGTACATAGTGTTAGAAGTAAGGGTGGTCTTCTGGAGAAGACCCTCAACCTCAGCCTTCACAGTTTGGCTAACTGTGGGTAGGAGGCTAAATAATTCTTGCAGTGCAATGGTCAGAGGAAATTGCATTATATTTTATGGTGTGATATGACACACACACACACCCCCGCCGCCCCTGGCAAATGTGTGTTTTAACTCTAAGAAAGCTATTTAACCTCTTGGGTTTTAATTTCACTATCTGTAATTTTAAAATAATATTAGAGCATCTTATAAGGCTATTTTGAAGAATACATATTAAGAAATGATTGGGGTGCCTGGGTGGCTCAGCCAGTTAAGCGACTGCCTTCAACTCAGGTCATGATCCCAGGGTCCTGAAACTGAGACTGCTCAGTGGCCAGTCTGCTTCTCCTTCTCCCTCTGTGATCTCTCTCACTTTCACTCTCTCTCAAATAAATATATAAAATCTTAAAGAAAAAATGAATTGATTAATATCTGTATCAACTGTCCTAATAACAGAATGCAGATTGTCCTTATTACAGAATACCTAGTTACAATATGGTAGGAAATATCATACTACTATTTATTTTAAATGTGTGACCTTCTCTAAGAACTGGTACTTAAAATCTAATGATCTTATTCACTTTTACACAGTTTGGAATTTAGATAGCCCCTTCTGTGGTCAGAGCAAAATTTCCATTAAATTATGAATTTAGTCAATTAAACAGTTGCAGAATCATAGGTCATTGATATGCCATCCATCTTCCTCTCTCTTGACAATGATTATATGTATAATATCTCAGAACAGAATGAATCCTATTTTTAATTCTTACCTGAGAAATAACCCCCCAAAATACTCATTTTATAATAAATCTAACATCCCTGTGTGTTACCTAATTAATAAAGTGAAAATAGTAATACTAATACCCATATGGATTAATCAAATGTCTAATTTGTGGGCCCAAGATTTTGAGTTTAAAAACAGGTAATTATATTGGGCACCATAGCTTTGGAGTATGCTCCCCATACTAAGAGAAACCCAAAGACTGAAAGAATCCCCAGGTCACTTGAGTAAATTCATGTAAAATTTAACGTCTTTCCTTTGACTTTTTGTCAACTGAGGTTACATTTTGGGTAAAGGGCCAGATCTGAATACAGGAAAACGCTTCTCTGGAATCACTCATTGTACAAAATGGGATTATAAGTAAGTAAATTGAAACTAATCAATAGTACTATATGATGCCTGACAAAAGATTATTTTACTGGATTCTACTGGATTAAGGATGTCTTAATAAAAATGAGTCAGAGTAAGGATTTGTCCATGATTATTATTCTCCAAGTGAAAGAAGTATCTGGGGGTCATTGGTATAAATGAGAGATAGATATTGTGTGAAAAGGGCTTTTTAACACAGGTTGAAAAAACTATCCCTCAGAATTTTCCATCTGCCTCATTTATTATTCCACATTCACTAGGGTGATTTTATTATCACTTATTTGACTTCCTAGGGCTCAAACATTAGTCAGGGGATGCCTGAGATACGTGAGTATTCTGAACACTGAATATATATTTTATATAAATCATGAACTGGCCTCTAGTTTTATATGTTGAACTCTTAGCAAGTTATGGTTACAGTAACAGAATCAAACTCATGTGATTAAGCACCTGAAGACTGATCCACAGCCATACTTTTGTCAAAGTACTATAATATCACTCTGTGAAGGCCCAGTGTGGGAAACCAACTCTATCTTCCAAAATATCTCTAGAAAATATCCCAATAAGGGCAAACTAGTTGAAATCTAATTCTGTTTATAGTATATAGAGTGTCTCACTATGTTTCCAAGTGTATAAAATGTCCCTATGAGGCGTACTTTATTATTCTCATTTTCCAAATAGAAAATCTGAGACCTACAGAAATTGAATGACTTGCCACTGCCAGAAAACAAGTGGCCAGTTTGGGTCTATATTATTTCACTTCTTGAACAGTACTGTTGCCTCAGGAGAATATCACTGGTTATCCATCACATACATACATTGACATGGATGCTTGATTGTTTCAACGTACTTCACATTTTGCAGACATGTGAATAGCTTGCAGCATTTTCATAGACCTCCCACACAATTCAGTGGCCTAATCATTAAGCCTCTGGTGAAGTAATAAATCAGTGGCCTAAGAGGACAGACACTTTCTAGGAAAAAAAAATAGAATTCTTACTTGCTTGAAGTCTGATATATTTTTAAGGGTTTGTCTGCTTGTGTTAATTCTCTTGGTTGAATATAAAGAGGAAAAAAATATCTACAACAATGATAAAACAAGCCCCCCAAGTCATTTATACCAACAAAACAAAAATAAGCAATAGGACACTTCTGTAAAAAAAAAATCAAAACAGCTTGAAAATAAAGGTGTGAGTAACTCCTAGAAAAATTTTAAGTCTGACATCTTTTCACAGGTAGAAGAGAAAATTACCGCTCTGTCATCCTTTTAAATATTTGGCATGTAATAAACATATAGAAATAACAGCAATGCAAATAAATTAGTTATATTAACTCAAAAGGAAACTTAATTTATTCATAAATAGAAATGCAATTAGAACTTGTGGTTAAGTGTGCAAAATCAGGTTACTCAAAATATTTTATTTCCTCTAGTCTACCCCCAGAATTATCCTTGCTCTGCAGATTATATAATTAATTTCTTCCAGAATGGTAACGCTTCTTTTCCTAACTGCTCACTCTGGTCACAGAACATTTACAATGTTTATTAATTACGTCGAAAACATAAGACAGCTCTATTGTTACAAATCTCTTTTCCTTTTTAATATCTTATGTTGACTTATGTCATTTGCTTCATTTTCTACCTCTTCTTCTTCAAAACCTTTATAACTAAACCAAAACCTATAAAGTTAAATAACTGTATCATACATCAATGTCAAATCTATTTGGATTGATTGTATTACTTCGATGATCCCTGTTATACATGATTTAAGCACTTCAGATAAAATGACTTTAATCCTACCTTGGAAATTGCTAGTTTATTAATTAAGAAAAAAATGCAATCCATAACTGAATTTTTACCACATGCTTTTAATTGAAGAGTGAATAGGGAGAGACTGACATATAATGAATGCTAAGAATGAAGTAAATGGTCTTTAACTGGTAATCAAAATTCCACCAACAGATGTTTGCCAAGGACCAACAAATTTAGACATGTTCTATATTCACCTCAATTCCCCTATAATAATTATAGATATATCTTTTTAAAAGTGAATAACTCAAAAGTGATATTGCATATTTTTGATAATAAATCTTGATGCTTTTTGGAACAAATCAGGTAGTGGGCACTTGGCAATTTTGGATCCCTAGAATATATTGTTTATTATTTGACAATGTTTTTACCTAGTGAAACCCTCTCCTTCTGGAACATGGGCTTTCTGTGTGACTCTCAGAGAGGTGCAAATGCAGGCCCCTGCAAAGAGGACTTGAACCCAATATGAACTATGGGCTACTGGGAAGGAGAATAAAGTCAATACAATAGAGAACTTTGGAGATAAGTTGGGCCTTGGTGACATCTTTTGAGTCCAAACACACCTCCAGATTTCCTATGATGTCAGTAAAAAAATTATCTTTTATGCTTTAAAGATTTTCTTGCAAGCAAGTCATTTCCAACTATAACAAAAGTTATCAGGAAAGCCATATATGTATCTTCATTATTCAGTTCCCATTCCTTTATCTGGGCCACGAGGCATGAAAATACACACACACACACACACACACACACACACACACACACACACACACACGCCCCTACATACATACACACACATTCGTTTTCAATGAATTCAGTAACTTTGTATTTCTTAGTATGTTCATATGATCATCTAAGACTTCTTATTACCAACATCAAAATACATTTTACTGAGCCTGAAAACCACGTAACTGGTTTAACATATTTGAAAAAAAATTGGCCAAAAAAGTGGATAAATTTATGATTTATTGAGTACTCTTCAACTACACCACATAACTTCTAAAACATTCAAGAAGATATCAAATTGTTGTTGCTTTTTAAAAATTTACCATCTCATCATATCTTTCCTTCACGTAGATCTGTGCATCAACCTGTTATCAAATAATCATGTTCACACAAATGAAGCTAAGATAATAATTTTATTGATTATATAGTATGTGCTGGGAACTTTTACATGTTATATAATTTAACTTTCCCTGAAGACAATATGAGATTCTATAATTTCTATTATCATTTTAAGATATCAAATAGTGATGATCAAAACTGAAAAGGTGTAAGAACTGAAATTCAAATCCACATCAACCAACTCTCCAATGAGAATTTATCCTCTGTCAGATGATATTATTTCTGCCAAATCTTAACATGTTGGCTATAACCACATGTAAGGCACTGTCATGATTTTCTGTCCATTTCCATTGCCTCCAGCTTGGCTTGTTTATCTTCAACTACAGATTAGCTTCCCCTAAACATCAGGAAATACAGATATCAGTAATTACTCTTTGTTCTACTTTTTAAAATTCCACAAAAAAAGATTCTGATTGCTTTGATATTAATCATTTGCTATCTTCTCTTACCAAAGATGGGGAAGAGGTAGAATTGGATGTGGTGGGTGGAGGGAGCGCCCTTTCAAAGGGGGTAATGGAAACTTGATGAGGAATGTTAGGTAGATAAGACAGTCCATATAATCTCAATTTACAACAGCATATAAGATTGTACAGAAGAAATGAGACTCATGACATAAAATTTGAGCATTTTACTGCATTTTCATTTCTTATTTTAACAATTATTGTAGCCAAGAAACTGAGCTCTGTCATTAGACCGTCCTTCATTTGAGTAACTTTATCAGAACTGTTCTTACACCAAGTACCTGACTTTACTATGACCCATTTTGCTCACTTGTAAAATAAAGATAGTATTAGTATATACTTAATAGGCTTATTGTAAAGATTAATTGCAATCATCTGTTTAAAGCATTAAGCACAATATCTAACAATATAGTGAGACTTTACCTCCATTTACTAAGCCTTTTATATAACGGTTGCAGAGACAAAATTCTGGCAAAATTCTGATAAAATTCTGGCAAATCTTAGAGATCATAACATAAATAATTAAAAATGAACATGAGAAACTGCTAGATAATTCTCTGTCTCTCTCTCACATAGATGCACACACACAAAAACATAACAATGAAAGACATAAAGTTCATGACAATAGATATTTAGCATGCTTTGTTAATATGCCTTAAGCAAAATAAACCAATATAAATTAGAAAGAGAAATATGAAAGATTCATGAAAACACTGATGGCCATGATTGCATGAAAGACATTGAAAAGTTTGATGTTTGGAGAAGAAAGGAAAGGAAAAGGAAAAGGGAAAGGGAAAGAGAGAGAGAAAGAAAGAGAGAGAGAGAGAGGGAGGGAGAAAAGGAGGGAGGAAGGGAGAGAGGGAGGAAGATAGAAAATTGGAATGAAATCTTATTACCAGCCGGTATTTTTCTCATTCTTTCATTTTCACTTCTTTGGGGATGAAAACAAAGTCTTGCCCTCTCCACTGTGGTCTCAATAGAAAATATGACCTCTATTAAGAAGTATGGCAAGACCTTCTCACCCTCTTTCCAATTCACAGTCCTTTTCTTATATATATTCCAGTGTCTGACCACTGTTTCTTTTTTGTTTAAATAATTTAATTTAACGTAATTTAATTTAATTTTTTATAATTATTGGCCCAGGAGTACAGGTCTGTGAATCACCAGGCTTACACCTTTCACAGCACTCACCATAGCACAAACCCTCCCCAATGTCCATCACCCAGCCACCCTATCCCTACCCTCCCACCCCCCAGGAACCCTCAGTTTGTTTTGTGGGATTAAGAGTCTCTTATGGTTTGTCTCCTTCTCCATCCCATTTTGTTGCATTTTTTCCCTCTCTACCCACCATGACCCCCCCACCCTGGCCCTCAAATTCCTCATACCAGAGAGATCATGATAATTTTGACCTCTGTTTCTTACCAGCATTTTGACTGTATAAAGAAATTCTGGGCTTTATTGACTTTATGTTTCTATCTCACTAGGTAGCCTAGTGTGTTTACATATACAAAACAAAAGGTCATCTGTCTCTATTGTCATTTCTGGTACCTCTGTAGCACACCAAGCACACACACACACTGCTTTCCTTTTTTATCGCCTCTTTTCTCGAGTCTAACTTAATCTTGAGTAATGTCAAACTAAATTCTAGATCTTGGATCAAATCTCTTGAGAGGGACATTGCCCTTCTCCTTATATTATTTCACAGTTTTTGGAGATCCTTTAGGAGGATGGGTAAACTGAGTATGTTGGTGAACTGAATTTTTTTTTCAAAGTTGAGGTATAGGCTAAATAGTTATATTAGTATTTCCTTTCTGAGATGTAATCTATTTACTTACTTTTCATGGTTGTGAAGATTATTGTTAATTTTATCATGAGAAATAAATTCAAATAAAATAGCTTTTTATACAAATTTCTACTGTAGATGCTAACTATATAGAAATGTTTCTCTTTATGTGTGCATGCAAGCACACACATACATCACAGTTTAAGTGCTAAAACAGATTAAAATAGATTGTTCTATTTGAAAAAAAATCAATATCCTTGATGAACACAGATGAGCAATTCTCAATGAAATATCAGCAAACTGAATTCAACAATACAATGAAAAAGTCATACCCCATGACTGAACAGGATTTATTCCAGGGATGCAAGGATGGTTCAATATCACAAATCAATCAATGTGATACACTACACATTATGCAGTGTATTTAAAAAATGAAGGATAAAAATCATATGATCATCTCAATAGATAGAGAAGCAGCATCTGACAAAATTCAACATTCATTTATAAGCAAAAAAAAAATTCTCATCAGAATGGGTATAAAGGGAAGGTACCTCAAAAGGTACACCATACTCAACATGAAAAACTGAAAATTATTCCCCTAAGATCAGCAACAAGAGAGGGAGGCTCACTCTTACCACTTTAATTCAACAGAGTATTAGACATCCTAGCCAGAGCAATTCCACTTTTGGATGTTCATCTGAAGGAAGTAAAAACATTAACTCATAAAGACATTTCATCCCCGCCCCCATGTTCATTGAACATTATTTCTAATAGCCAAGACATGGAAACAACCCAAGCATCCATGGGTGAATAAGTGGATAAAGAAAACTTGATATATACGCAACAGAATTGGCTCAGCTAACAAAAGAAGGAAATCCTGACATTGGCAGCAATTGGATAGAAATTGAGCATGTTATGCTAAGTAAAATAAATCATATAGAGAAAGACAGATACTCTATGATCTTATTTATATTTGGAATCTAAAAAAAAATAAAATTATCTTCAAAAACACCTTATAGATAGAATTGGTTGGTGCTTAAAACGAGGTGGGAGATGGTGGTAAGAGAAATGGGTGAAGGTGATCAAAAGGTAAAAACTTCCAGTTATAAAACAATTAAATCCTGGAGTTGTGATGTACAGCAAGGTAACTATATTCAATAACATTGTACTGTATATTTGAAAGTTTCTAAGAGAGTGAATCTTAAAAATTCTCATCACAAGAAAAAATAAAGTAATTATAAGTGGTGATGGATGTTAACTGAACATATTGTGGTAATCATTTTGTAATGTATACATATATTAAATCATTATGTTGCATAACTGAAACTAATATAATGTTGTGTCAATTTAACCTAAAAATTCAAGAGATTATCTTGCCTTGTTCTTTACAATTAACCAACAGGTATTTTGATTTTCTTGGGTAGTAATAATGAATGAATCCCTTACTGGTCTACTCTGTTTCTCCTCCTTGATTAGGTTATTTCTTTGATTATACAATGTTACACATGCTAGAGTTTTGCTACTTGTGTGCTATCTAGAAATTTTTAGTTTCTCACTATTTTATAAAAAGAACAGACACTTGAAAGAAGAGTAACTTAAAATTACAAGAACACTGAAAGCTTTCAGGGATGGAAAGGATGTAAAATAGAATGGAGACATTTTCAGAATCAGCAAAGAACAGTTTGCTCTGTTTTGCTTTTTTTAAAATAAGCAGTGTATACTTGGCTGAGGGAATTTAGGTCAAAACCCAGGAGCCAAGAAACACTATTTTCTTTCCCCTCTTTTACTCTTTCCTGGATTCTGAATACTTTTTGAATATGAAAACATCAGAACTCAATTAACTGTCAGCTTAAGCTTCCAAAGGTGGCACTTCAGGGAAAAATCACTCTCAGTAAGAACATTTAGTGGTCACTGGAAGTAGGCGGTTATGTTGGAAGCAGCGAGATGTATAAAAATAACTCTAAGAACGGAGCTCTGGATAACAATATGTGTGCAATTTTTTTCCCTGCATTCTTTCTGCCTTTACCTGTTTCTATTTAGTCTCCATGGCATTTTTAAAAAATTATTATTATTTTCCAGATTTCACTCCTGTTGTTTTCCTTCAAATATCAGTATTTTTTTTTGTTAATCCCCCTGCCCCAATTTCTCTGCAAGTCTTCATGCAACATTTCCAAATTAATTCTGCATTTAATTCTGTTAGGACATTTCCCTACTCATCAGATTTCTCATTAATAGTTTACTTGTTGTCTTTGAGTTAGCATTAAGAAAACAAAACTACCTTTTCTCAGCATTTTTGTTTTCACTTCTGCTTTAACCGAGAATAAAAGTTGCTATAGAGTGATATAATCATTTCTANCTGCTAGGGGACTCAATTTTTTTCCCCCACAACTTAAGCAAAATGTAGTTGATTTGCAGTTAGATGAAAGGGTTGGTAACCCTGAGATTTTGTAGTTCAATTTATAAGAAAGAGATAATTTACCCATCTAGAGAGCTTCACAAAGAATGTCATAGTCAAAAGACAAGAGTCTTAGAAGAAGTCTCATTTGAAGACAAACATACCAAGTAGCCTCTGGAAGGTCTTTAAAACTCACCATCCCTAAGAATACATATATATATATATATATATATATATATATATATATATATATATATATATATATATATGTATTCTTAGGGATGGTGAGTTTTAAAGACCTTCCAGAGGCTACTTGGTATGTTTGTCTTCAAATGAGACTTCTTCTAAGACTCTTGTCTTTTGACTATGACATTCTTTGTGAAGCTCTCTAGATGGGTAAATTATCTCTTTCTTATAAATTGAACTACAAAATCTCAGGGTTACCAACCCTTTCATCTAACTGCAAATCAACTACATTTTGCTTAAGTTGTGGGGGAAAAAAATTGA
This sequence comes from Ailurus styani, assembly GCA_002007465.1. Classification (NCBI taxonomy): domain Eukaryota; kingdom Metazoa; phylum Chordata; class Mammalia; order Carnivora; family Ailuridae; genus Ailurus; species Ailurus styani. Next base: position 632,047 of record LNAC01000472.1, on the reverse strand, counting down.
GTCCCCTAGCAGATGTATAGTTAAAAGAAAATCAGAAGACTTTTTTTTTCTTACGAAGCAAATAATTGTGATTTAACAGGGCTTTAAAAAAATGATCCACAAGACATCTTCCTAGAAATTTAGACCTATCCCCAATAGCCTAAGACCTAAAGATTACATATGGGATTAAAAAGAAATCAATTGATGTAGGAGAAGGGGAAGAAAGAGAAGTGGGGAGGAGAAGAAGAAAGAAAAAAAGAAGGGGTGGAAAATGCCTGTTAGCTATCTCATGATATCCAAATAAACATATAGAAACTGCTATGGTATCCTCACAAAAGGCGCCGGATTTAGAATCAAAGGAACACAGATTTAGCCTTATCTCAGACACTTATCTGATGAGAAATATAACCTTTTTGAATTACACAAATGTGAAAAATGATTATAAAAGAGACTACCACTCAGGCTTATTGCAAGTTATAGAACTACTGTATATCATCAATGTATTTTATGCACACATTATTATATACAAATCCCTATAAATCCAATTCCTAGAATATTTTGCTAATTATTTCATCTAAAAGGAAATAGTCTAATAAACTGAGGAAAGCTCTATGATCTTGATGGGCATTCAAATTTGATCAGAGATGAAATTCACTGGCCTGACACTTATTCTGAAGAGGGCATTTCAGATGTTTTTATTTTAATTGCCCCTGGGATCACCTGGTATTGTAAAACTCTGAAGATACTGCTGCAAATTGAAGAAAATTCTCCAGCTGCTACTCTGCCTTCCTTTTACATCTTTACATTAGCATCTACAAGACTTTCTGGCTATTGTATTGTTTCCAACTGTGACCAAGATTCATTAAAAAAAAATTTAAAAAAAGACTTTCTACCATAATGGTCAATGGTAATAAACTTTAAACGCCATTGTATTACTGTTGTTCCTCCCAGGGAATTTGGACAGGAGATCAGATTCTGACAAGAGAATCATCTCCCAGTAATTTAAGAAAGGCTTTATTCTATTTGAACTTAATGGGGAGGTAATGATTTTGACAAGAATAATCTTCTGTCTTGGATAGCCTAATAAGATTCTTTTCCTTTTAAAGTCAAGCTCCCTTGATTACAGATGTCATGCCTCCCACAATACTAGTTGTAAGTTTGTCTGTTCAAATGAAAAATGAAGTTTGAGGGCTTGATTGCCTTGTCACTTAACAGAATTATTACCATGAGAAACTTTTTATCCCACTAGTCAGGCTGAAACAAGAAAGCAATACATTTTTTCAGCTCAGAGTTCTCAATATTCTTTTCATTTCCACTGTATCACTTTGAAAGAGAGCAACACCTTTGAAAAAATATTATGTAAATAAAATCATTTAAAAATGCAATACCCAGAAAAATCAAGAGCCAAGGGCAAAAAGGAGGAAAGGGAACTATGTCTTAGAAACAATGTTTGACCAGTCATTCATATTAAATATCTTTCCAATCTCCCAGAGTTGAGGAAAAAAGTGACACACATAACCTCAAAAAATGTTCTGGGCATAGAAGAGGTACACAGAGAAAATGAGGGAAATGAGAAACTGGGAAACTGTAATATATCCTCAGTAAGCAGAATCTGCCACACTATTCATTTGTAATTCATCAGAGTCCTAGGAAAACAGAGTTCACAGTAAGTACTGGACAGTTTGGTTTTAGGAATTGGCAGTGTTTGTATAATTTAGCAAAGTTCAATAATGACAAATTTTATTAAGCTATAAGCTTGAAAGGTGGTTCTATGAAAGGGAATTGTAGAGATTTTTTTTTTGATGTAGTGTTCCATGATTCACCGTTGGCGTATGACACCCAGTGCTCCATGCAATCTGTGTCCTCCTTAATACCCATCACCAGACTCATTGTAGAGATTAAAAAGGGATGCCAAATCTAGAGTGTCAGAAGCCTTGCTGCCTACACTTGGCAGTGACTCGGCAGGGGTGTAGTAAGTATTCAATGACTGCCTCTTGTTTTGATATGATTGCATGAGGCTGCTGCACAAAGCATGAAGACGTCATATCTCCAGATCATTTCCTAGGCTCCAGACCTAATAATTTTTCCTTTATTGCATGATTTTAACTTTTACTAGTATCTCTGTATTAGTCTACTAAGACTTCCATAACAAAATACCACAGATTGGGTGGCTTCAACAACAGAAATTTATTTCCTCAGAGTTCTGAAGGCTGGAAAACCAAGATCAAGGTCCAGGCAGTGTTTGTTTATTTTAAGGCCTCCCTTCTTGTTTGCATTTGCCTCTTAGTCATTGTGTCCTCACATGTCCTTTTAAATGTGGACACACATCCTTGGTGTCTTTTCCTTTTCTTATAAGGACATCAGTCATATTGGATTACAGCCTCTCTTTATGACCTTATTTAACCTTAATTACCTCTTTAAAGGTGCTGTCTCTAAAAAATAGTCTCATTGACTATTTGGTAGGATGGGTAGGATGACCACCTGATTTAGTCCCTAACAGTCTCTTTTGAAGATGATCTTCAAAGCAGAACAGTATATTGGAAAGAGGGGATGTACTTGGGTGTCAGAACAGAGTGTGAATTTTAGCTGGCCATTTATTATTCTAGCTTGACCTTGAACAAGATAACTTAAGTCCTTCTCTGTAAAAATGGAGATATTAATAATTGCATAGTAGGTTTGCTGTAAAGACTTGGAAAGATAAACTATGAAAAATAATGTAACACAGTATTTAATAGTTGTAAAAATTTCTCTCTGATGTTTATTTTTTAGGTGGTGAAATCTCAGCATTACCCTGAAGGCCAAGTGGCATTCTTTGTGGCATATATCTTGAACAGCAAAGACTTAACATTTTAATCAATCTGAGTGATTCTCACACTGTAGATACCTCAGGCTATCAAAAAGCATTCATAGTTAACTGCTGATATTTGCCAGACTAAACCTGGATTTTCTAAATAGGATTTATGTTGATCAACTGGATTCATACATTTTATTATTGAAACATTTGACAGACGTTAATTAAATCAGCAATGTGTGAGGCTGTCCTATGAATTATATTAATGCAAAGAATCATAAATTAATTGCTTGTTCTCAATCAAGTTAGAAAAATGTACTATGAACAGAAATATATACAAAGGAATAATAATTTTTAAGGGTTAGAGATAAGAATCAGCTTATTAGAATGAAATAAAGAAGGATCACTTTTATACACATGATTTAGGGTTGGTTTTCATAAACAGAGAAATTTAAAATAACTATGAAGTTTTTTTCTTTTCCTTTTTTTTTTTTAACAAATAGGAAGTCGTAAAGAGAGGCCAGCAAAGGAAGGACGAATTCTTTGAAATTTTTTTTCACTTTGAATATATAACAGAAGCCTTTACTCTTTCTCATGGCTCTTTCAGAAGGTGCAAATATTGGCTCTCTCATCCAACATTCGAGAAATGGAAATCATGATTAAGACTTGGAAGAGGCACAAAAAATGTTTGAGAAGTTTGTATATGGAAATAAGAATGCTATTTCCAGGACACTTGGGTGGCTCAATGGGTTAAGCCTCTGCCTTTGGCTCAAGTCATGATCTCAGGGTCCTGGGGTTGAGCCCCGCATTGGGCTCTGCAGGGAGCCTGTTTCCCCCTCCCTCTCAGCCTGCCTCTCTGCCTACTTGTGATCTCTCTCTCTCTCTGTCAAATAAATAAATAAAATCTTTTTTTAAAAAAAAAGAATGCTATTTCCAAGGTTAGTTTAAGCAATCAAGAGTTCCTTTTGAGGGACAAATCCTGTTCTTGCCAAAATATTGTAACTCAACTGTTAAATCTCATCCATTTTTATTTGTTGAGATTAGGTGACTCCTTTTACAAATTCTTCACTTAAAAGTATTTGATAAAAGCTCCCTGTTTCAGATAAAAGCTCTGATAAAAGCTCCCCCTTTCAAACCTTATGAACTATAACTGGAAAAGGTGACCATGTACTTTTATTCATTTAAAAACTGTATCAGTGCAATAAATGGATATTCATTATACTCCCATGGGGAGATCAGCTTTCAGTATTCCTGTAGCTTTCTTATAATGCAAAACAGTTCAGCAAAATTAAACTTTCAGGTTTCCTTCTGCTTAATAAGACAAGGCTTCATATTGAAAGAGATCAAAAACTTGCTTTATGCGTTTCCCTAGATCAAATGATACTGACATCTATTTCAACAGAGTGTTCTTAATTCTAACATCTAAGGGCCATATTGTGTACTTTAGTAGAGCAAAATGACAATTTTATAATACAATAAACAAACATGGTTATTCTTGAGACTAAAAGCCTATTTTGTTTTTCATGAGCCTAAAATATCTTTATTCTTCAACCACCAACATTGTCAAATCAGGCACATTATGTAGTCTCCAAAAAGTACTTTGTTCTCTATTCTTGTATAAAAGTACTCTCAGGACATTTTCAAGTACCATCTGTAACTTTAAATTATTTCAGGTCATCAGAGGCAAATCTGAATAAACTGAAATTTTCCAGAAGAAAGAGAGAGCTAGAGAGAGAAACTCTGTGTGTGTGTGTGTGTGTGTGTGTGTGTGTGTCTTCATACAATGTATCAGATACACTGAAGTAGAGAAGAGGTTTATACATTTAGTTTTATACATATAGAAAGTGCATACACAGCTATAATGTCAGACTAGGATTCCTCACAGAAGCTACTCAGTAAGCAATGTAAAATTCTTACAAATTAATTTGACCTTGAATAAGGAAGTACATTTTTATCAATCAACTGTAACCAACATTGACTTTGGGAATTAGCCAAGTTGTTGCATGCATATTCAGGTAGATAAAACAGTTGTCAAGTGTAGTCTTCTTGATCCACAGTCTGTCACTGTGTATCAAATTGGAACCTGCAGTGCTTTTCTTGTTTCAATTTTATATAGCAACATGTAATCCATGAGTCAAATCTGTCTTGTTGGGTTACAAGAAAAAGAGAAGAAAAATTGGAATGCAAAGGCACAGTGATATTATAGGCTAGAAAACCTAAATCTTAAGCCACTTGATTTTTAACTTTAATATGAAATAATATCTCCTGATCCTATGATATTGTGACCTACAGCAGTGCTTTTCAAACTTAAATGAGCATACAAATTACCTGGGGATTTTGTGAAAAGACAGATTTTGATTCCATAGGTCTGGAATGGGGTCTGAAATTTTGTCTTATTAATAAGTTTTCAGATGATGCCAATGCTTCTAGATTATGGGCCATAACTTGAATTGTAAAGTTCTTCAGCAAAACTTTATACAATTCATTATGAGATTTCATAACCATCGTCATAGTAAAGGAAGTGAGGCCTTTCAAAATAGCCATAATAGTGCCTGCCAATTCATTTTAATTTGATTTTATAATAATTACGCCAACCTTTGACTTCATTCTGATCACCATTACAAGTGGATATTTAGTTCCCTACAATCACTTTTCTTCATGACTGTATAGAAAAATAAAATAACAAAATGCAGAATTACAAATTCTTAAAGATGACAAAAACAAAAACAAAAACAAAAACAGAACAACAACAACAAAAAAAACCTCCCCAAACTATTAGAGAATGTTTTTGATTAAAACTTGAAATTCTCCATTCTCAATCTTGTGGAATGTAGGAAAGGAAAAAATAAAAGTGTGATTTAAAATCAATGATGCTACCTACTGTGGGTTGACACTCCTACCTCATTTAGGCTCTCTTGTTCCTTGAAGCCAGCGCAGGCAATGATCAGTGGTGTATCTGACCTATAGAAACCTGCAGTGTGGATCTGCCCAGGCAGTTGTATGTTGGCAGTTTGTTAAGATGCTTTAAGGAGCAATGTCACCAAGTAACTGGCTGTTCAGTATTTTTACTTTCAACTGAGAAAGTTATGATGTACTTCCTCATTCTCTTGACATTCTACTTACAGGACTTGCTGTTTCAACTAAAATTAAAGAGAAGGTACACATCTCTACCTACATCTGCTCCTCCATTGTTTATTGTTAAATGGTTCAATGAAATGATATATGAGATCTTTATTTCACACAAATAAGGAATAACAAGGGCCTTTTGCACTGTTTTTCTAAGGATTTAGAGTGAAAACTGTGTTTAAGAACACTCTAAAAGAACTTCATTTCATGAGGGGTTATGAGACAAAAGAAAATGTTTTTGTTATAGAGTTCCCTCTTTCTTTTCTTAAAACGCTGTTCTTTGGTGAAAACTCTGTTAATGCATTAAACAAATCTTTATTAAACTGCAAAGTATGTGGTATAAAAAGATATTGAGTGGCAGGTCAGTGTTAGGATATGTGGATAAAAACATGTAAGGCGGTCCCTATGCTGTGGACCTCAACATCCCTAGTTGAAGCGCTCGTAGAGTCAGTCCTCATCTAGTCACCCAAATCATTTTGGCAATCTTTAGCTGTATCAGGAAATATTGAATAAATTCATTGGTCATAAAACTAAAAAGTCAAGAAATCAGGTACAGCTTTATGAAAGGGGTGAAAAATTGTCATCAGAGCTCAATCTCTCTATTTCATAGCTCTGACTTTGCTGTACTGATTTAGTTGCACTCCGTAAAAGATTTTGCAACAGCTAAATGTTTAGGTTGTCTTAATGGAGAATATAAGCTCCTCTTCAACAATACCAAAAATAGTTCATTGTTTCTCATAGGCTAAAAGCACCACACATGCCCATCTCTGAACCAACATCTCTGATCCCCGGAAATAGAAAGCTCTGACTGGCCAGAACTGATCCATGTGTCCACCCCTTGGAGCAGGAAGTGAAGTAAAATCCCCAGAAGTAGGTGAATTGAGAGTTGTGACAGCCATGAAAGTGGACCACTCAGACTTCTTAATGAGGGGATCATAACTGCCTGACAACCCCAGAAATTGCCCCTTTGGATCCACCTACTACTGCATTTATGCTGTGGCCATGCTTCACATGTGCTGATCCTAGACATTTACTGACACACTGGAGGAGCAGAGGACTAGTGTGGTTCCATTCCCAGGACACAGAGACTCTGTCAATGGATGACATTGGCTAAAGGATCCCCACTCGCTTAGCCTAACCTTTCTTGAAATGATGCCGCAATCTGAAACTCCTATTCTGTTCCTCTCTCCTTTACTCTTTCTCTCACCGCAGGTGTCAGAAGTTATGGCAGTCTGAAAGGTCTCATTGATTTTTGGTACCCTCCCCTCCTATAAATCTCTTGCATGTTTAATATTGTCTTTGTGTCACCTTCTTGGAGGAAATGAATTCTAAAAGCTTATATTTTAACTTTGTAGCTTACAAAGCAACCACACCTCCATTATCTAGACATATGGTAGGAAAATAATATAATATTTCATATTATCTGAGACATAAAAGACCAATGGGGGAAAGAAGTTACTGTTCTCCAAGTATATAGAGAAGTGATCCTTTAGTAAAAAAAAAAGGGGGGGGGTTCTTTGAGCAAGAACAGAACTCAGGAGACAGAAATAACAGAAATGCACTAGGGTGTATCTATAAGATAATCACTCGTGGTTTAAATAACTGTTATAGAAGTAATATAAGTTTTAACAAATTTTCCTCTGTATACTGAACAGTTCTTGCTTGAGTTAGGTATCCTTGAGATTAAGATTATATGTCTTTGTTTCCCTGTAAACCTTTTTGCAACCACCACAATAATAAGGTACAATATATATGCTCATGGAAAAGGCCTTCACGTATCTGGAAAATACTGTGGATTGATAAATGACTAAATAACCCTTATTTTTTCAAAATACCTATGATGAAACATCCATTCCAGGTTATCAGGTTATTTTGGCAAGTATTTTATTTAGATCTTTCTCACTGCTCATACCTGGAATTTTTCTGTTAGTTTTGAATTATCATAAGAAGTGTGAAAAGAAAGAGTTCTGGAATATAAAAATAAAATTAAAAAACCTACTCCTTTTTGTAGCTCTAAAGGATGAATAAATGAACAATAACTTTTCCCCCTATTGGTCTTTTAAAAAGTCTCATAATATGAAATGAATTCTAAAAACTTATATTTTAACTTTGTAGTTTACAAAGCAACCTCACGTCCATTATCTAGACATATGGTAGGAAAAACAGCTAATATAGGAAGAGAAGTATTGTGCTATGGTGAGAAAAAAATTAAAAATTAAAAAATTAAATAGAGAGAAAAGACTTGTTCAAAGCCACACAACTGGTCCTAGCAGTATGTTCTTCTGGTTTCTAGTCTTATAAAAGAAATTGTCTCACCTCCTCTCAAAGTATTTCACGGTCCCACAGGAGGCAAAATGGGATTTTGCAGGAATCCCATTGTCAACAGTAGCATTGATTACTGAAGCTAGGAAAGTTTTTTTGTTTTGTTTTGTTTTTAAGATTTTATTTATTTATTTATTTGACAGAGAGAGAGAGAGACAGTGAGAGAGGGAATACAAGCAGGGGGAGTGGGAGAAGGAAAAGCAGGCTTCCCACTGAGAAGGAAGCCCAAAGTGGGGCAGGACCTGAGATCATGAAGTGAGCCCAAGGTAGACGCTTAACGACTGAGACACCCAGGTGCCCCTGAAACTTGGAAAGTTTTAAATTAATATTAATAAATATTAGAAAATAAACCAATGCATTTTTTTTCACACCTTAAATCATGCTCCTTGGAAGCTATCTACTTTTGAACCTGAGCCTGAATTTTATCAATCTAGGGCAAGAGAGGACAGACATGGTTTTCTTTAAACAAAACAATAAGTTTTATGAGTGGGCAAAATATCTTTTCAAATACAGTATAGTACAACAATACCATGTTGGAGGTGTGTCTCTCCATAGTGTAACAAATGCTAAATAAATAGAAGCAAAAGAAAATATCTATTTTTGTGGTACAGGGACATTTTGGGGAGAAGAAAAGAGAAAGAGAGACATCAGAACCTGAGCCTCAGATTTCACCAAGCCCTCCCTAGGTATGCAAATTGTTTAGGGGATAACCTGAAGGCAAAGAAGACATTACAGCCATCTCTTTTTGGAATCTGGGAAAAAGCAGGTGGAAAGGGTGAATCTATTTTTTTGAGTGTTTAAGCAGTTTATTATATTATTTTTTAATTGAGGCATAATTGTCATACATTATATTAGTTTCAGATGTATAACACAATATTTTGTTATTTTTAAGCATTTTAAATGATCATAAATTTTAAAAAATTAAAAAAAAACTATTACAGAAAGTACAGAATTGTTTATTTATTTATTTTCATTCAATTTGCCAACATATAGTACATCATTAGTTTTTGATGTAGTGTCCAATGATTCAATAGTTGTGAAAGGGTGATTCCTGAACCAATACAGACCATCGTTTAAACTATTAAAAATATCCCTCTTTGGTATGAGGCTGAGTTAAAAGATGGCACACTTCCCAATACCTTAAATATCATCTTGTTAAAGAGCATATATGCAACTGATGAATTATTGAACACTACATCTGAAACTAATGATGTACTATGTTAGCTAATTAAATTTAAATAAAAAAATAAAGAGTATAGGAGAAGAGGTAGAAATCAAAGATGCTAAGCATGTTCACCAAAGCTGTGAATTAATTTAAAATGTCTCCTCTATACCACAATTTTATATTTTTCCCTTCTCATGCTGTCATTCCTAGAGTCATAAATATAGATTTGCAGACATCTTGAATTTAATTTCAAATATTCAAAAGGGGAGGTGTCCCCTTCCAAGTTACTGATTTTGCCAAAATAGTGCATCTGGTAAAACATGGGTTGTAGGGTCTCAATATCCTACATTACAATCCCAGCTTTATTAATTGACATATTAGCCTAAGAAAATTTTCATGTATGTTTACTTCTTGTCAAAGACAATAATATCTTTCTCAGCAGGTTATAAAGAGGATTAACTAAGATAATACATATAAAATGCTTAGCACAGTGTGTGATATTCTGGAGATTACAATAACAACAACTACAACAACAATATTTTGTTTTAAATTATTATTATAATTTCTGCTGCTGCTACTACTACTGCTAACATCCCCTTGGCTTAGCTATTTCTTCCTGAGATAGGCATACTAGCCACGACAAAACATGAACCCTTGACACAGATGAAAACTCTGAGGTGTTCTCTTGCTTATCTTTTTTTCTACCTTAAAACTTAACACTCTATGTAGTTCCAAAATGCCTTCAATCTTACCCATTAAAGGGGAAAAAAATAGCTACAGAAACTCCAGTATGAATCTCCTGACATATTTCTCAAATCCAAAAGCCAAGTATAAAATAAATATTTCTTTATTCTTAATGATCCAATGAAATAAACAAGCTATTTTAAAGAAAAATGCAAAACCTGCAAACATTATCTTTACATTTAAACCCCAAATCTTGTGATGTAATAGGTTTAATTTTTTTCCATCCTTTCATTTGTATGTTCCCTAAACTCTTGTATTCTGACCTAAGGCATGATGGGTCTTCTCAAAGATTCCTGCTCTCTCTGAATGCAAGAAATCCTGAAAGCCTTGTCAAAATGCCTTCTATCACAAAATTCACAGGTCATTTATGTAGACTCAAGAGGTCTTTTGCCACTCCCAATAAACATCTAGACTCCTAGATGTAGCCCCAGTTTGACTGAACCTCCAGACCTCTTAAAATTTCACTCATCACTAATTTTCTGGTCCAGTGGAGCATTACTTAACTTCTTCCCAACCTGTCTACAAACCCAGAGTTCAGATGAGAGGGGAAAAATAGATGCCATGCCAACACAAGGCAAAATAAATAAGTAAAAATAAAAGCACAATCACCCTCAAACAATAGCATAAGCAGAAATAGCTATCGAGTAATACTAATCATAAAATAAATATGTAAAATAAATGTTCCTGCCTTTATATACCAAATTATAAGGATAAGAAAAAAAAGAGAAAGAATCCCTATCAAATTGCCCTCAATGGTGCTCATGCAGACCCTTATTGGTCTTTTTTCCCCCCCCCCCCTTCTTCTCCTTCTTTTTCTACTTCTGCTCCTCCTTCTTTTTCTTCCTGTGTGTGTGTGTGTGTGTGCGTGTCTGTGTGCGTGTGTGTATGTGGCTATGGTAAATACTTTTGCTTCTTTCATATTATTGCAGATACTTACTACTCAAACAACTGTCTCCTTTCTATTTCCCTTACATATCTCAATTTTTAAAATCAATTTTAGCAAGAGATCTAAAAATGAAAATATATTTACATTAGATTAAGAGGTTGGGGAGGGAAAAAGTTTTCCTTTGGATATTATTTGTGCTTCTTATTTAATTTTCACAAAGGCTGTATCATTTGATATTGTTCAACCTTTGTAATAAATACTACTAAATGACTGATTCAAAACAAAATGATTTTGAAGCCTGATTTTGAGGACACTTTTCTAAATACTAAAGAAAGATAATGTCAATAATCAAAAACACAGGTACTGGTTTCTTTATATAGAAAGAAATTAGTAAGTGCTTATCGATAATCCAAAAACCTTGGCAAATATAAAATACCACAGTAAGTTTCTTTTCATTTAAAAATTCGCATATATAGTTCCAGAGTAAAATCTTGTATTCAGCATGGTGTTTTTGCCTTCCCCAGTGAGCAACCTATTGTAATGACAAAGATCTCTGTTCAAAATGGGGAAAAGAAAACTGAATTATAAGGAGCTCTTCTTACAAATAGAATATTTGTAACCTTGCAGCTCCATAGAAAATGCTTTAAAAGTACCAATCATGCCATTAAATTCACAGATCGAATATTAAATGTCTCTTTCTTTTGCAAATGAGGTTATAGAGGCAATGCCATTACTGCTGTTTCAGGGTTAATACCACAATTTGATGAGATAGGTTTCCAAATTCTATACAATGAGAAGACTTAATAGACCCTGGCTTTATGCAGACACCATTTGGAAAACAAACCAACATTCATGGGAATCTATTTTTTCTTGCACTCTAGGATAATAAAGAGTTGCAGAAAAGCAAAATTATTTTTATTTATTAAGTGTCCCTTCAAGGGTTAAATCTGTATTTTAACCATTTTTTGCTGGAAATCTTTTATAACGTACTATGTATTTCCATGATTTCCCAAACACTGCAATTACTCAACATTTATCTCTTGAGAAATAAAGTCACTGAAGACAGTTGTAGACTTTACTGAATAGCATAGTTCTATGTTTCCATTCAGATTTTTCTGGATTTCCAGGTTGATTGTCTTTAATGGATCTTTGTCTTTTTTATAGTATTTTCCCTCTAATTTAGGCAAAAAGGGAAATGAACTAAATTTGTTTAGAATTTTGTGATTAAAGGCCAAAAAAGAATAGTTTTCTTATGAAAGGGGAAAAATGACATAAACTAGAAGCACTTGGGATTGAGTTTGTTTCTGAGGGTTTGTATAGGTGGGGCGGTCAGAGGTCTATGTGAAGGCTGGTGTGAGAAAGCAGCAAGGCTGAACAGATGACTACAGAAAGGCCAATCTTACTGGATTGATAGTGTATGCAGCTAAAAAGTGAGCTACAAGTCTATAACACCTTATCCAAAATTTCAAAATCTGAAAACTCCAAAACCAAGACTTATTTGTTCTTTATTAACTCAGTATAAATAATCCTATTATGAGGTTTAGGAAACACATAAAAAAAAGCAGTTAACATTAACCTCATAACTCCCATGTACAGGACAGAACATGATGCTTTACATAAATGCTTTCCTTTATTCCTATGAGGAGTATATTCATTCTCAAAAACAAACATCAATCAGATTGTCACCCGTGGCAAGGCATTGGGAATATACACCAGGTAAGAGATGATGTTTATTGTCAAGAAAATCTAGTATGACATAAACTAGTGTTTTTGTTTGTTTGTTTTAGTCCAAACAGCTTAAGTACTTTGGTAAAGGTATTTTCAGAATTCATCTAGATCAATGAGAGGAAAGACTCCCAAAGACTTCCAAAGCAATGCCTGAGCTGAGTTTTTAAGTTGATAAGTAGGAGTTACCTTGATGAAGGAAAAGACTGTCTAAGCTAAAATATCACTGTGAGCAGAGTCATAAGAAAGCTTGGGGGCCTGGAAAAGCAGGATATGCTTAGAAAAATGGAAGGAGCTGGGATGGCTGGAATGAAGAGTTTGTGATAGGGAAAGTTATAAAATATGGTGTGTATTTTTTCAGGGAAGTAGAAATGCAGTAGCCAGATGAGGTACACCAGAAGTTTTCAACCACTGAAGATTTGGTCCCCAGGAAACATTTGGCAATGTCAGGACACGCATTTTAGTTGTCAAAATGGACAGGGTGTGCAACTGCACCTAATGACGACTAGAGATGCTGCTAAACTTCCTATACTGTATAAGACAGTTGCCACCCCTCTACTTCAATACCCCCCCATCCAAAATGATCTGGCCCAAAATATCAATAGTGCCAAGGTTGAAGAAATCCTAGCATGTGGTAAACCAAAAAGTTGGAGCTTTATCTGGAAAGCTCTGATAAGTCATAGAAGGGTTTTAGGCCCTGCACTAACATATGATTTTCATATATATGCATCAAACTGGCAGTTGTGTCAGGGCTAGATCAGAAAAGCCAGGGGAAATGCCAGAATAGGAGGACCTGAATTTAACCTAATGCATCAATACAATAGAAAAATAATGGTGACAGCAAAGGAGAGAAAAAAGAAAGGCACTAACAATGAAAGATGACTGTGCATGGCTATGACAGGAAAGAATGTAGTATGGTTCTCAAATTTCCAGATTGAGTAACTGGAATAAAAGTAATGCTATTCAAGCAGGCAACAAAGAAAAGAAAGCAGTGTTGGAGAACAAAGATGATGAATGTGGTTTTAGGCTCCTTAAACTGAGATACCTAAAAGACATGGAGTTTACCAGCAAGTAGCTGGGTACATGAATTTAGCAAAGTAAAATGCAAGCAACTGTTGAATGCTGTCAGGAAATCACAAAAACATTCTCAGTGTAGTAGTGCTATTGGTGATGGCTAGAGTAGTAGATGGCCGGGAGTTGTGAAAACTGTAGGGCACTGAGGAGTAAATGCGGCTAAATTAGAACTTTCTTTATAAAACTGTACTTTGTATAGGTAAAAAAACTGAGGCTCAGCAAACCTTAATAAATTTCAAAACTTGCAGGAGTAGTTTCAAACCCATATCTGTATTCCTCAGAAAACAAATTTTCTCTTTATTGCACAATGATATCTCTGCTCCACCTGGTTTTACACACACACACACACACACACACACACACACACACACACCCTTTGCTGGTTTCTAAGAGGAGGGAATATGAGATAATTGATCAGAGACCACGACTTGATTAGATCATGTTTACTAGTGGCTGTGATCAATAAATATTTTAAATATTTTTCCTCTTCTCTTTCATATAGCTAGATGGATAAATTTCTTAAGCTGTACTTTGAAAGCATGCTAATTATCCAGTTTGTTTCCAAGCATCATGATTATCATCTCCTCTCTTCCTTACCTCCTCCTCTCTCTCATCTCCCTCCCTCCCTGCATCTCAGTATACAGATATAATGTATATGTATTTATATGTATTTATATACATAAAAGTAAACATATAAATACACAACATCAATGTACATAGACGCAACTGAATGTAGCAATTAAGAACACCGTCTCTGTGATTTTAACTTTCTCAGCTGTGTGATCTTTGACAGAATACTTAATCTTTTCTACCACACTTTTATCATCTGCAAAATATAAAATAACAGCACTTACCTTCATGAGTTGCAACTATTAATGAGACTATATCTATAAATGAGACTATATCTATAAAACACTTAGAACTATGATCATCATCTAATAAACTACACAAGAACTATTAACTACTTTGTGGACTCTTTTTTTCACTTCATCTCCTTCCTCCTGAAATACTCCCCCCTCACCCTCTCCACAGGATCACATAGGTATAGTGTTGCTTTAGGTATAGCTTTGCTTTCAGCTTGTTCTAACGTGAAGGACATCCAGAATTTCATTTCAAGGGCAGTGGCAGTTTCCAAATAAAACTAAATGCTTAAGTCCTCTACTCTGATTTGTAGAGAATTCTACATTAGGATAGCCTTCTCTAGTAAAGCTAATAATAAAGTTGTCTTCACATCTCATTTGGTTACTGTTCTGTGAGTTAACTCTCTTCACAGACCTTGCAGTGTACAGAGAGTGAATAGAAGGTAAAATGTTAATCCTTTGTCTATGACCATAACATCATGAACACTAGGCTCAGGCAAATCCTTGTGATTCAAGGGGAGATTTTTAGCATGGGGTAATCTAATTTGAAGTATCTGAGAAGGTAGGGGGTCATCATAAGTGCACTTGTGAACAAAAAAAGCAGTGACTTAACCTCTGGAAAGCCTGGATTCTTCTACTGTCTCTGTTACCAATAAACTGGTGACCTTCAAATGATTACCTTTTTTTGAATCTAGCTTCCTTATCAGCAATAGAAAATAGTCATGTTAATAGTCTCTGAAATCGCCTTCACCTTTAGTAACTGTGTCATAGGAATACAGCTTTATAACTGGTGGTTTTGTGGTAGTTATGAAATTTTCATTTATATATTCAGTTTGAGGCTTAAAATGAGGATACCAGAAGTCTGAGGTCCAGATAAATAAAGTATTAGAAATCTAGATTTAGAAGGATCAAATATCCACATATATGGTAACTTAGAGCTCTTGCTTGTTTAAGATACAAAGTGTTTTATCAGACAGGAAGATTTCCTTCTGAGTCAGCACCTATACTGACAAAATATGTTATATGGAAAAAATAGACAATGTTCTGAATTTGTATATATGTACTACATGCTCAATGCATTTATTTTCTGATATAGTGTCACACCTGCATTATACTGAATATTTTCCCCCAGACTGACTATTGCAGATAAGAACTCTAAGTGAGGATGTCGTACATTTCAGATAGTGAGCAAAATGAGTATTATGAACTCCTAAATGCAGGGGTTTTGTATTATTCTGTTATCAAAACATCCATAGAATATTTGAAGATTAAGTAATGATTGCACCAAAACTGCACAAACAGCCTTATAAATAACCAATATGCCTTCACACTGATGATAAAATCAAACCTGTCAACAAAGCTGTGCATCCCAATTTACTTTTTTTTTAGTGTAAATTGGACACAGGGTTTATACAACTTGCAGTGTGCCATAAAAACCAGTCATCATAGAACAAAACAGAGAGAAGACAAAACAAAACAAAATAAAATTCTGACAATCATAACCTCACGCTACAACTCTTATTCACCAATATGAGGTTGTCAAAGCATTCTATATGTGTTTCATATGAAAAATTTATACTCTGACTTGAATATAACTTAAAGCAATTCAAGAAATTCAACATCCACTTTCAGAATAGGCACATTATATGGTAAAATTTCAAAACTGCGGAATTGATTTATTAATACATAATAAAACCAGAGCAGTAGCTTGTTCTTTTCTTAACTCCAGGGAATATATTTTTTAAAAAAACCCAAAGTCCTTTCCTTGCATGTTCGTAAAGTAATATTATTGTAAAATTCAAGTTTATTCCACAAAGATCTGAGAATATTAGCCCTTTTCCAAGCAAATCCAAGTAGTACTACAGGTTACTTAACCATAAGGACACTATGAAATTCTTCTTTTTTGCTAATAATCTTTTAAGCCAAATGAGACCCTATATCTAAATTTATCTTTCTACCCAACTATATTTGTGGGTAGGAGCAGACTTTTATTTGGCTTTTGTTTAAGAGGCATGTTGGCATGTGGTTTAACATATATCACCCTCTTCATCTAGCCTTTCTTATCTCTTGCCTGACCCTCCTCACTGTTAAATGGTCAAGCAGTTTCTAATTAGCATGGTGAGAATAACTGCTAATTTGTTTCAACATGCTTCCATAGCTTAGGCTGCTAAGGAGACAGTGAGCTTAACTAAATACAGATGAATTATTAGTCATAGAAGAGAAGGCTACAATAGCTTACTGTTCAACTCTTCTTCCCTCAAGTCTTATAGGGGTTGTTGCAGACATTAGTCTTGATAGGTGTTGTACTCCCAAGTGTCTATGTCACAAACGAAGAAACAAGTTCGGGAAACCCCTAATTCATAAGGACGCTGCACGCAGAACCTGACCATTCTCTCTGGAGAGCAGTGTTGTCTTTATTACCCAGGAGTGTGAGCAGATCTTCTCTGGGAAGGAAAGGGACACAGCTCTATCTTTACTATTTGGCCATGTCTTTGGAGGAAACATTTTCTATCTTTAATATGCACAAATATAGATAAATCTGAGCACCTTATCTGTTAATACCTAAATGGGAAGAAATGTAAGGTTAAGGGAGAATCGTCTCCAAACCTGTACTCTCTCCTCTTTAATCTTTGTTGGATTACCTTTGCTCTATCCGAAGTCCCTGCCTGTAGCTCTCTAGACCCATTACAAACCTCCATCGTGATTTCACCTCTTCTTCATCTAACAAACTCTCATTCACACTTTAAAATTCATCTCAGAAGTCATTCTGCTCTGGTGAAGCAGACAAGCTTCCTAGACAAGCTACGCAGATTTACTTGTCTCATTTCTATATGCTTTTAGTATCCTGCCCATATACCTATCTTGACAAGTACAGAAATTCATAATTATTGATTTTTCCTCTGTGAAATGAGCCCATTATCACCTAGCTTATTATAAAATACATTCTATAAAATTTGGATATAGTGTCATACCTAGATTCCCATATCTCTTTCCTTGATGATGCTTACTCAATGGCCAATTTTACTATGAACTTCTTCAGCAACGTGCTTCGATCATGTAGATCATTTCTCCTATATCTAAGGAGAAGGAAAAAGTATGGAATTGTTTTCCTATATCAGGCCCATGACTTTTTCTTTTCATGAATTGTTGTAGAAAAGTTCATTGTCTAGTTTTCAGCTAAAGTCTATGTTCTGAAAACGATTAAGAGAATGTTCTTACTGTCTGTGATCTTTCTGTTCAGACCACTTCTTTCCTATTGAAAATGAATGGGTCAAAGACATTACCAACCTTGACCAGCATTTCTCAAATAGTTCACTGTGGTGGGTTATTTTTTGTTGTTGTTCTGATTTTTTTTTCCTTTTTGCTTTTTTGGGAAATATAAAGCAGAGTGTTGCAGTTATTTCCTGTTGTCCTTGAAAGTCTTTTTGTATTCCATCCTGTCTTTTAACGATGAAAAAAAGATTGCTTCTCAGGGTACAGTAACCACCAAGGCATGGTAAAAATCACAGATTTACTTCAGACTCCTTACTGCATTTCTTTTCACTTATTAGTAGGCAACCCATCTTGATTTTTATATTATTTAGTAGAATTATTTATTTTTTAGCTCTTAATACCTGTAGTCTCCCATGATCTTTACTTTTCTCTATTTTCTAAATTTTTGAAAACAAAAGACTGCAAATATAATGCTTTACTTTGTAAAAACAAACAAACAAATAACACTTGACTTTGTTTCTGGTTTATAATGGTAGAATCATAAAGATTGTCAAAATATAAGCATTTATCCTTGAAGACATAAACATTTCCAAATGTACAAATGATTTTAAGTCCAGTATTTTGTACAATTGGCATCTAACTTGAGAATTAGGGTTGTTATTTAGCAGGGTATAAATGCCATGTCACTAAGTTAGAATTATTTCATCCTTCCCACTTTGTGGATTAAGACATTTCTAATCCAATGTCAAAATCACTTTCTTCATCTAGGCAAATCAAGATTATGGTCCCATGATTTACCATATGTCTGCTTTCTATTTTCTTCTTGATTTGGAAGAACATAGGTGCTGCTCTTCGTAGTCAATAGGTACAACTTCCATTATGTCTTCTTACCATAGTCTTCAAATACAAGCCAAAATTATAAATAATTGAAAGCCATATTGTCTAAATCTCAATAACAATAAAAATAGTACCTCATATTAGTAAAATTTTCTACAATTTAAAAATTACTTTACCTTTGTTCTCATACTTAGGATTGATAAGTCCTACTGCATAGGTGGGCATAACCATCTCCATTTAAAAGATTTAAAAAGTGAAGCTAAGTAGGCTAGGTGAATTGAAAAGTTCCTATAAATATAACACATTAAAACTAAGTAATCTGGGGTGCCTGAGTGGCTCAATTGTTAAACGTCTGCTTTGGACTCAAGTCATGATCCCAGGGTCCTGGGATGGAGCCCCACATGTGGCTCCCTGCTCAGTGGGGAGTCTGCTTCTCCCTTTCCCACTCCCCTGCTTGTATTTCCCTCTTTTGCTGTGTCTCTCTGTGTCAAATAAATAAAGTCTTTAAAAAAAATAAGACCAAGTAATCAATTTACATTTTCTGATTTGAAAGTTAATATTTATTTTATCAGCTGCCTTCCTGTAAATGATTTGCTTTATGTTTTATTTTATATCATTCAAAAGAATAACTTTTCACGTATGTTCCTCATATTTTTATAGAAGTGCTTCAGGGAACACCAGGGTGTACAAAATTTGCATGTGTATATGCATGCATATGCAAGCAAAATGATGATATTCCTGGCCTCCCCCAAAACTGGGGCCCTAAGGAGGATTTTATTAGGACAGTGGTCTGTTGCTAAATAAAAAATTGGGAAAGTTCTAGTTAAATAACTTAATCCATATCAGTCTGTCTAGGCTTCCTCTTTTAACATCCTACAAAAGAATTAATATACATAATTTCTGAATGTCCTAGATATAATGGTATTCATACAAATCCATTTTTTAATTACAAGAAGAAATAAAATCTACTAAGATTATTTGTTAAGGAGGTTGAACTGGATTCAAATCTATATCCTCATGAAATATTTGATACCATTCTGTCATAAATTATATTGTCTTCCATTACCTTATTTTGACTAAGGCACCTAATAAGACACTTTGCTAGGCTCTAGAAGAAAATCATGAATTTCTTTATTCAAAGCTATTTATTCTGTACCTTTATTTTTTAACCTGGCAGTAAAATAGGTTCTACAGCTTCCAAGAAGAGTTAAAATAGTTTCTACTATCAAAAAATCTACAGTGTGATAGAGTAGACAGACACAAAGCATAAACATAGTATAAGATGATACATAGCTATACCAAGATGAGACAGAGGCTAGAGGAAGGAATGATACCTTCTTCTGGGAAGAGATTCTACGTAATTTGCACAGAAGTTCACCAGGGACTAAAAGAGTAGACATTCCAGGCAAAGGCAACATTACAGGCAAAGATAAAAGCCACAAAAAATCATAGGAATTTAAGGAAGAGATTTGCATGACCGATGTTTATGACTGGTGAGAAAAGCTCAAATAAGGTGTGATAGTTTGTTGTGAGGCAATCAAGGACCTTGTCTTCTTTGCAAACATATTTGGAACATATTATTCCAGTACAAGTGAGGAACTAAAGAATTTTAGGCAAGGTTAACATAAGCATAGTCTGATATAAGATATAAAATCCATATTTTCAGGATCTTAAAATCCACGTAGATAGAATGTAAACACATAAAATAAAAGAAATTGATAATACAAATTAGATTTTGAATACTTTGAGATAACTTGCATAGACAAGAGATATTACATGACCTCAGAGGAAAATGAAGTGAATATGGGCCAAAAGAACAGTGTGGAATTTCTACTGTACATTTCAGGAAGGGAGGGACACAAAGAGATGGAAAAAGGAGAGAAATATATATGTATAAGTGCATGTATATGCCTGTGTGCACCAAATAAAATACATGCATATACAGATTTAGATAATGGAGTTGGCAACTACACAAAGTTGTTAATTCAATGTTTACTGATTGACTTTATTAAAACAATACAAGGGGGCGCCTGGGTGGCTCAGTGGGTTAAAGCCTCTGCCTTCAGCTCAGGTCATGATCTCAGGGTCCTGGGATCAAGGCCCGCATCGGGCTCTCTGCTCCTCAGGGAGCCTGCTTCCTCCTCTCACTGCCTGCCTCTCTGCCTACTTGTAATCTCTCTCTCTGCGTCAAATAAATAAATAAAATATTTAAAAAATAATAAAAAAAATAAAACAATACAAGGATATGGAACACGTATTTCCACATGTTCCTGAGATTTCGTTAGTTTGGAAGTGTGGACCAGGTCCAATATCACCCTCAGGTGGTTCACATTCACATGCAAATGACAGGAAGCCCCAAAGGATGTTTAAGTAAAGGGATATAATATAATATCACTTTGATCCCTTTATATATAATAATATAACCAGATGTCCCAGAACTGCTGAAGAGTTGGGAGCCAAACTATTCCCAACATGTGAGAGAGTGAAAATGGCAGAATGAACCTGAAGTCACTTCCTTGGCTGCTTGGTTCTTCCTGATTCTTAAATGATGATGTTCCTCAAAACATTAAGTTCATGACTTCTTCTGAGATACAACTCATCTTGCTCTCCTTTTATAACCTTCAATATTTGCCCGAGATGTCCTATGGACACCTCAAGTTCCATATATCAAAACTGAACTTGTTTTCCCAAAATACCAGTTCCTCTTTCATATTACAGGGTTACAACTTTTTGTTTAGTCATCTAAGTCAGAGGCATGGAGGTCATCCTAAATCCCTTCTTCCCCTACTCTCTTACTTTAATGAACCTCATAACTACATCTTACAATTTTTGCCTAAAAATTTCTCAAATGTATCACTACTTAAACTGTCATAGATTTAGATTTTTTCTTACTTTTGTTTTTTAAATCACCATACAAAAATTATTTTTGCTATATAGTTCTATGAATTTTAATACATGTGTAGATTCATGTATCCACCACTCAATCAAGACATAGAATAGTTACATCACTCCAAAAAATTATTTTGAATAGATAACACAAGAGTGTTATATTTTAAAAGTCATACTTTCTCCCTATTCCTAGTCACTGGCAATCATTGATGTGGTCTCCTTCACTATAACTTTGTGAAAATGTCATAGAAAAAGGAATCATGCAATATGTGACCTTTTGATAGTGGCCTTTATGACTCAGCAAAATGCCTTATGCTATAATATTCCACATTATGTGTATCAATTGTTTATAACATTTAATTACTAAGTAGAATTTAATTACATGCACTTGCCATAATTTGTTTATCCACTGAAAGGCATTTGGTCCATTTCCAGTTTATGGCAATTATGAAAAAAGTTTTGCTATAAACATTCATGTGTAGACTTTTGTATAAACAAGTTTCCATTTTTCTAGAGTAAATGGCCAGGAGTAGGATTTCTAAGTCATATGATATGTATGTTTATAAGAAACTACCAAACTATATTCTGGAGTAACTATACCATTTTCCACTCCAACCAACAAAATATGAAGAGTTCCAGTTGCTCTGCATCCTTGATATTTTTACATATATAAAATATATATACATACATATATATACATGCATATTTTTATTTGTTTTTTTGTTTGTTTTTTACTTTAGACAGTGTAATAGGTTTATAGTGGTATATCATACTGGGTTTTATTTACTCTCTTCTAATAACTGATAATGTTGAACACTTTTTCATATACTATTTACTATCCTCATATCCTTTGATGAAGTGTCTGTTCGTGTCATATGCCCCCCCACCTTTAAAAAAACTCTGTTGTTTATTTTCTTACTGATGAATTTTGAGAGTTCTTTATATATTCTTGATACAAGACCTTTACCAGACTTGGGATTCACAAATATTTTGTCCCAGTGTATAGCTTATTTTTTTATACTCTTGATAGGCTCACCAGTGTTTTTTGCAGAACTATGGTTGTAAATTTTGAAAAGGCCCAGTTTATCCATTTTCAAAATTGTTTTGTTCTAGTCACTGGTGTCATGTCTGAGAACATTCTGCCTATCCCTAGGTTATGATTTTTTTCCTTTGTAACTACGTTCTTCTATTAAACCAAACATGTGAGTTATCAATTTGTTATTGTGTTTTTTATATTTAGTTTAAATTTCCATGTTTTTTTCTTTATGTATTCTATTTCTTTGCTGAATTTCTTTTCTATTTCTTTCTAATTTCTCACGCATGTTAAGAATGTTCATTGTTGATTGCTAAACACTATTTTTAAAAACTTCCCTAAATCCTTGCTAGATAATGTCAATGTACGTATCAAGCCAATTAAGATATTCCTGGTTCTTTGCATACCAAGTAATTTTAAACTGTGTTCTGTGCATTGTCAGTATTCTAGATGCTGGATCTTGTTTGAATTCTATGGAGGATGTTAGAATTTCGGTTTTAGCAATTGACCTGGTTCTGGCCACAGGTTCCAATTTGCCTTCTGTTGACTGTGATTCCGATACCATTTCAAAGTCTTTGAAATGCTATCCAGATCTGTCCTGCATGTCTACTATCCAGTGGTCAGTCTGAGAAATTGGTTGATATTCTCTAAGTTCACTTCTCAAAATCCTTAATATGTTCTAACACCTTAGGACATGAGCTTCCCTTAGGTTCTC
The DNA here is from genome assembly GCA_002007465.1 of Ailurus styani. NCBI lineage: Eukaryota > Metazoa > Chordata > Mammalia > Carnivora > Ailuridae > Ailurus > Ailurus styani. The sequence continues at coordinate 608,688 of LNAC01000472.1, read as the reverse complement.
CCCCTTCACAGTTTTGGCTTCTGTGGGATCTCATTGCACTGCTGCCCCGGCTGGAGTGGGCACCAGCAGACTGACTGGGAGGCTAGGAATCAAAAGAATGGAGAAAAGAACAGGAAAAAAGCACTGGTTTTCTGCTTTCTGAGGGTTAGTTGTTCCCTATCCTGCTTCTGTAGCAAGAACTACAAAGATTCTTCTAGAGTTCTTTCTGTCTGCATCAAGGTCCCACATGAGTTTCATGCTGCCTTGAGTTCAGGTCAGAAGGAAAAGTGATAAACAGCAAAACAAATCAGCAGCACTTGGAATTCTGGTCTTCTGTAATACACTTTCTACTATTTAACTTTTCAAAGTCCTAATTAGCTGTTCTATGCATTCTGTCCAGATTCTAGCTGCATTCAGTGGGAGAGAAGGTGAAGTGTCCTTATTCTGTCTTACTCAGAAACAGAACCAGTCATTTTAGTTTAATTTTCATCATTTCTTATCTGGACTATTGCCATAGTCCTTGCTAAATTATCTGTGAGGCCAATTTTGCCCTCTCGCAAGTCCTTTCTTGAAACTGCTGCTATAGTAAGTTACATAAAATGGAAATCTTAGTACATTCACCTCTACTTCAAGCCCTCAGTTTCCCTCTGACTTAAAGAATAACACACAAACTTCTCTGCATGAACGAAAAGAACTTTATCAACTCTCCTGTCTCTTGGCTTTATATCCAGCCTCTTTTTTTCAACACCTCTCCCAAATAATCTTAACCGAGGTGACATTCACAGGATGTGGCAGGTATCAAGGACTCTTAAGGTTGCTTATGTTTTTCCTCTCACTGGGACTATAGTCCTACTCCTTTCTTCACTTGGGTAACATCCTCTCATCCTTTAAGACTCACAGGAATTGTTACCCATTCCACAAAATTTTCCATGAATTCCAGACCGGAACTAAACATGCTTCCTCTGATCTCTCTCTCTATATATATTTTTCCAGATAATGTATTGTTTTATTCGAGATTTTATGTTTATATATTTCTCCCCAAATAGACTATAAGCTCCTGAAGGGCAAGAATCATGCTATTTCATGTTTGTCAACTCACTACTGCTTGAGGTTAATGCTCAGAATAAAATAGGCATTCAAAAAACTACTGACTTTAATTGAATACGTATTGAACATTCTAACTTCAATGGTCTGAGTCAGTGATGGAATAGAAATGAAGTCTGAGACAATTCCTGGCTTCTCTTATACTATATCTTGGATTTTAAAACTTGGCTTTATTATTTGCTAGGTATATGACAGTCAACAAATTTCATGTCCTTCAGTACCCCAGTTTTCTCATTAGTAAAAGACAAAGGATAATAGTAAAAGGTTGAGGATTGAATAAGGTAAAACATGAAAAACACTAAACTGTTGCTAAAACAAAAAATGTTATTTTTTATTATCCATATTATATAATTGAGGAATAATTATAAAGGTTTTTCTAATGAGAACCCACAAGACTTAGTTTATAGTCCAGAATCTACAATTTATATAGGATAATTTCTTAACTTTATTAGCCCTTCCATAGAGTAGAAGTCATTGCTGACCTATCCCTTTCATTTTAAACACTTGCTAAAGATCAAATATTATTAACAGAAATAATTAGAGTTGTTACTTATTGATCCCTCCTGTAGATCAAACACTGTGGAAAATGTTTTCCCTAGATTACTTAACTTTACTTTTACAAAAGTTGTATTAGGAGAGCCTGGGTGGCTCAGTCAGTCAAGTGTCTGCCTTTGGCTCAGATCATGATCCCAGAGTCCCAGGAGCAAGCCCCACATCAGGCTCCCTGCTCAGCAGTGAGTCTTCCTTCTCCCTCTGCCCTTCACCCCACTCCTGCTGTCTCTCTCTCTCTCTCTCTCTCAAATAAATGAAAAAAATCTTTAAAAATTTTTATAAAAAATAAATAAAAATAAAGATTGTATTGGCTAGGTGTTACTATATAGGTTTTATAAAAGAATGACTGAGATTTAAACAGTTTAAATAACTTGTGCAAACACACAGACATGACAAGTTGTAGGTTAATATTTAAACCCAGATTTCTGACTAACAAACATCTGAATCATTATCAATAAGATGAAATAAAATGCTTTAAAAATAGAAGATTCTATATGAGGCAATATGATAGCACCATTTATTAATAGCATTTTGAAGTCATCTGTTTCATTGATCATCATTCTGGTTTCAGCCTAAAAATCTAGGAACTAGGTGTCCATAATTCTATTTTAGGTAATAAAAATAAATTTGAGCACCTGTGACTAAAACAGTGAACTGGCAATGTTAAGGGAGAAAAAAAAGACAGTATCAGGTGCTTCAAATTTCATATAGTCAAGTTGAAAAAAATATTAAAAACATATTAATCAATATGATATACCACATTAAAAAAGGATAAAAGTCATATGATTATTCCAACAGATGCAGAAAAAGCATTTGACAAAATTCAACCTCTATTTATTATAAAAAAAAACTCTCAACAAAGTGGGTATAAAAGAAGCATACTTCAGCATAATACAAGCCAAATATGACAAAGCTCACAGCTAGCATCATACTCAGTGGTGAAAAGCTAAAAGCTTTTCATTTAAAACCAGGAACAAGACAAGGATGCCCGCTCTCACCATTTTATTCAACATAGTATTTAAGCCCTAGTCAGAGAATTTAGGCAAGAAAAAATAATAAAAAGAATCTAAATCAGAAAGGATGAAGTAAAACTGTCACTATTTCCAGATTACATATTATATATTAGAAAATCTTACAGAATCCACCAAAAAACCATTATAACTAATAAATTCAGAAAAGCAGCAGGAAACAAAATCAATATACAAAAATCAGTTGTGTTTTTATACACTAATAAAAAAATTGCCAGACAATTATCATATGATCTCTCTGATATGAGGAATTTGAGGGGCAGGGCGGGGAGTTGTGGGGGGTAGGGAGGGAAAAAAGATGGGATTGGGAAGGAGACAAACTATGAGACTCTTAATCTCAAGAAACAAACTGAGGGTTACTGGCAGGTGGGAAGGTAGGGATAGGGTGGATGGGTTATGGACATTGGGGAGGGTCTGTGCTACAGTGAGTGCTGTGAACTGTGTAAGCCTGATGATTCACAGACCTGTAAACCTGGGGGGGGGGGAAAACACAAAAAAAACCACAAAAAAACAAACAAACAAAAAAACCACACAAAAAACAAAGACTTTAACTTAAAAAAGAATGTCAGAAAGAAAAATTCAGAAAACAATCCCATTATAATTACATAGAAAAAAACCCACAAAAATCCAGGAAAAATTTAATCAAGGAGGTGAAAGACGTGTACACTGAAAACTACAAGACATTGATGAGAGAAATTGAGAAAACACATAAGTGGAGAGATATACTGTGTTTATGGATTAAAAATTAATATTGTTAAAATGTTTATACTACCGAGGTATTCCACAGCTTCAATGAAATCCTTACCAAAATTCCAATGGAATTTTTCACAGAAATAGAACAAACAATACTAATATGTATATGAGACCACAAAAAATCTGATAGCCAAAAACATCTTGAGAAAGCAGCACAAAGCTGGAGGCATCTCACTTCCTGATTTCAAACTACATTAAAAAGCTATAATCTCAAGATGGGATCTGGAGGGAGACAAACCATAAGAGACAATCTCACGAAACAAACTGAGGGTTACTGTGGGGTGGGAAGGTGGGGATAGGGTGAATGGGTTATGGACATTGGGGAAGGTTTGTGCTATGGTGAGTGCCATGAAATGTGTAAGCCTGGCGATTCACAGACCTGTACCCCTGGGGCAAATAATACATTATATGTTAATTTTAAAAAAATGCTGTAGTAATCAAAAGAGAATGGTTCTGGCATCAAAACAGACACATAGATCAATGCAACAGAGAATATAAAGCCTAGAAATAAACCCATGCATATATATGGTCAATTAAGACAAAGGAGCCAAGAATTTACAGTAGTAAAAGAACCGTGTCCTCAATAAGTATTGGGAAACAATGAATCTTGGAACACTACATTAAAAACTAATGATATATTGTATAGTGACTGACATAACACAGTAAAAAATATTAAAAAAGTAAGTATTGGAAAACTGGACAGCCATGTGCAAAAGAATAAAACAGGGGCACTATTTTACACTACAAAAATAAATTCAAAATGGATTGAACACTTGAATATAACACCTGACACATAAAACTCCTTGAAGAAAACATAGACAGTAAGCTCCTTGACATCAGTCTTGATGATGATTTTTGGATTTGACAGCAAAAGCAAAAACAGTAAAAGCAAAAATAAAGAAGTGAAATTACATTGCACTGAAAAGCTTTTGCATAGCAAAGGAAACCATCAACAAAATCAATGGGCAAACTACAGAGTGGAGAAAATATTTGCAAATCATATATATAATAAGGAGTTAATATCTAAAATATATAAAGAATACACAGAACTCAGAGCAAAACAAAGCAACAAATAAAGTAATCCAATAAAAAAATGGGCAGAGGATCTGAATAGACCTTGCTTTCAAATAAGATATACAGACAGCCATAAGGATATAAAAAGGTGTTCCACATCACTAATCGTCAGGGAAATGCTTACCAAATTCACAGTGATCTATCACTTCACACCCATGAGAATAGCTGATCAAAAAGACAAGGAATAAGTGTTGGTGAGGTTTTGGATTAAAAGAAACATTGTGGACTGTTGGTGACAATGGAAACATGTGGTTGGGGGATGGTAAAATGAGTGAAGGGGACCAAAAGGTACCAACTTACATTTATAAAATAAATAAGTCACAGGGATGTAATATACAGCATGGTGACTGTACTTAACAATACTGCACTGCATATTTGAAAGTCACTAAGAGTAGGTCTTCAAAGTTCTCATCATTAAAAGAAAATTGTAGGGGCGCCTGGGTGGCTCAGTGGGTTAAAGCCTCTGCCTTCAGCTCCGGTCATGATCTCAGGGTCCTGGGATTGAGCCCCGCATCGGGCTCCCTGCTCGGCGGGGAGCCTGCTTCCTCCTCTCTCTCTACCTGCCTCTCTGCCTACTTGTGATCTCTCTCTCTCTCTCTCTCTCTGTCAAATAAATAAATAAAATCTTTAAAAAAATTTTTTAAAAATTGTAACTAATATATGATGACAGCTGTTAACGAAAATTGTGATTATTTTGAAATATATACACGTATTGAATAATGATGTTGTCTACCTAAAACTAATATAATTTACATATCAAGTATACAAAAAACCTCACAATTTTTAAAAACGTATTATTAACCAAAGGTTTTGAGACCTATGAATGTCAACAAGTGCAAAGACACTACATTTATTATTTTATATTTGAAAAATGACAACTTTTTCTTTTGCCTTCCCCCCCCATCTCCTTAATATAACTCTGATGTGGGACCTAATTTAAAATCTGTACAAGCAATTGTCACTTGTGATTTTTTTCTCAAGAGAAAAGAATAAAGGATATTATGACATTATTCAATTTTCAGGGACTACTATGTCAAGAACTCACTGAGGGAAGTAATTTGTGTTGATTTTCTCTTTATTTTCTCATGCTTTTTAAAAAATTTCTCTAATATTCTTCCTTAAATATTAGCTCTACAGGATGAGTTAAGTTGACCTAAAAATAGTTTTCACCTACTTCAAAAGATGCTTATGGGAGAAAACAAATAGAAATGTTTTATAATTAAAAGTTTGTGACTTTCTGGCAGAAGAAATATAAGACCTCAAAAGGAAGGGGGAAAAGTCAACCCAGGTGTTAATACAAAAACCTTTTGTGTGGAGGACACAAAATCAACCAAACATGTGCATTTTTAACTTTTAAATTAATCAGGTAATGATTTTGTTCTTCTATTATTTGCTTGCAAACATTAATAAATAGGGATGGTGAGCGATTGAATTACTACAACCAATGGCACAGAAATACAAACAATTATAAGAGAGTATTATGAAAAATTATATGCCAACAAATTGGGCAATCTGGAAGAAATGGATAAATTCCTAGAAACCTATAAACTACCAAAACTGAAACAGGAAGAAATAGAAAAATCTGAACAGACCCATAAACAGCAAAGAAATTGAATCAATAATCAAAAATCTCCCAACAAACAAAAGTCCAGGGTCAGATGGCTTCCCTGGGAAATTCTAGCATTCAAAGAAAAGTGACTACCTATTCTTCTCAAACTGCTCCCCAAAAAAGGGGAAGGGACATTTCCAAACTTCTTCTATGAGTCCAACATTACCTTGATTCCAAAACCCCACAGAAAACCTACTAAAAAGGAAAATTATAGGCCAATAGCCCTGATGAATTATTACCATTGCCATATATATGGCAAGATATGTATGAATGTTTATTAACAAGAATGTCTATTAATACATCTTTTAGACAAACCTATTGGTCTCACTGATTAAGTATGGTTCCATAGGGGTGCCTGGGTGAGTCAGTTAAGCATTTGCCTTTGGCTCAGGTCATATCCCAAGGTCCAGGGATCAAACACCGCATCAGGCTCCCTGCTCAACAGGGAGCCTGCTTCTCCCTTTCCTGCTCTCCTTGCTTGTTCTTTCTCTTTCTTTCTGTCAAATAAATAAATAACCAAATCTTTAAAAAAAAAAAAGTATGCTTCCATATATTAGTTTTCTCAGTGAAGTAACTGAGGTCCAGAGATCGGGTGCTAAAGTTCACAGAGGTAATTAGTACAAACTCAGGACTTGAATAGGTCAATCTGACTCCAAAAACATGGCATTTCCTACTATGCCATGCTGCTTACACAAAGTTTTTAATTCCTTTACATATTTCCTTTGCATTTGTTTTACTTTCTTGGTGCTACGCTAAAAATATGCATAGAATGGAGGAGCTCAGGGTGAGAATTTTATAAATGGATTGGAGCTGGTGAAAATAGCGGTCCACACAAGTCAAAAAAAAAAAAAAGTGAGGAGGCAGATATGTGCCGAGAGTATTTTAAGCAACCAGAGACAGAGGTCTGGATAGATTATGTAGTAAGAATCATGAATTTGAATTAGGCGATCTGAGAAATTAGGAGTCAGAGACCAAGAAAGCTTAGATGAAATGGAGGCCATGGTTTTGTGTCTTTGTGGTCCAGGGAGCAGCAGCCTTAGCCTCCCCTGAGCATTTGTTATAGATGCATAACTTCAGGCCCTGACCTGGGCTTACAGAATCAGAGTCTGCATTTTAGCAACATCCCCCCATGTCCTGAAGATGTTACAATTTGAGAAGGAAACACCAGGATATGGCTGTAGGCAACAAATCTCAAATAATCGTAAAAGTCTTAGTAATACACAGCCAGATCTCTGCAGAAGGAATAAGGAGAGAGCAGGAGGGATCGGCCGTGATGCAAGGTCTCATTCCCTACATATGCCACAACTCCTTGAAGAACAAGTCAGTTTGAAATTGACATGCTTTCAGTTTAAAATAAAACAAAAGAAAATATTTGCTTGCAAATAACTTTTCTCCTGAGTCCTAGGTTACTAGCAAGAAGTAAAGTTTTTCACACGTTCACTCATCTTCCTCTTTGATCATTCTATCTGGTTTATAGTTTTTAAACTAACTTCTGTGACTTCTGTGTAGGTTTGGGCCAAGAAAAATTCCCTTCAACTTTTGAATAGTTTGGTATAATGCTTGTTAAAATGGAAAGAAACAATTAACACTATTTCTCCTGACTAATTGCAATATAGTTGCCAATTTTATTACAAGCCCAACATGTGAAACACCAGGCAGACCTGTTTGCTGACTACATCAATTCTCTCTCCAATTGTTCAACATGTTTCAAAGTTTTAGCACACAAATTCCTTGTTTTTGTTGTTGTTGTCGTTTTACATGAGGGTGAGGAAAGAGTACATATACCTTGAAGAAATGAGGTCCTTAAAACAGCCAGAAGACTACTACTGTCAATATACTAAAAACAACTTTAATACTTCTGTAAATTCTTATAAAAGCTAAAGTGCCTTTAATAAATGCAGTGAAACTGATATTAATACAAGATAACTATATACATATCTTGGCAAATGTTCTAAAAAGTTTTATGCAGTACTTGACTAATTCAAGTGACTTCTTTAATGAGGAACTGCAGGTATTTCATTATCATAATCTAATCTTATTGCTGACCCACCAAAGAAAAGATGATAATGTAAAGCTGGAATTACGTAAGCTTTCTAGAAGTATTCATCAAAGAAGGGAATTCAAAACAGTGCCACTTGGAGAGTGCTGGTTTTTCTGTAATACCCATTTCAAGTGTAAATAGTTTCACCTTTGATGCAGATGCCATTTTGAACAGGAAAACTAACTAAAAACAAAACAAAACAACAACAACAAAAAACTCAGAAACTTAGAAAAACTACTAAAGATACATTTTAAACTCAAGGGAAGAGTTTGCCTATATGTATATGTAAATAAGTAAGCATTACCATTGAGTTTTAATGCCCAGATAAAACCAAGTCCAGGTGGTCAAAATGATCCATGATTAGAATGATCTAAGTTTTCAATTTTAAGATCTCAATCCATGGCAAACATAAGAAAAATGTAGCATTTATAGATGAGTTACATATATTAACTCATAACCCTCACCATGAATGTGGTACTAGTGGCATCTCCATGGTACAGTGGAGGAAACTGAAACTCAGAATCAGTAGCTGCAGTAATGTTTAGCAAATACCCAAAAAGAAATGAAGAAACGAAGCCTCATTTGGGCCCTTTAGCGCATCGGGATATTGAACTTAATAATCATGTAGGGAATTCTCACTATTCTCACTCTAATTACCTCTAACAATTCTTTTTGCTCAGTGTGCAGTAGGCTTCAGATTCTTTCTCCCTCCCCCTCTGCCCCTCCCAATCATGTTCTCTCTCTCTCTCTCTCTCTCTCTCTCTCTCTCTCTCTCTCCCTCCCTCATAAATAACTGAAATCTTTTAAAAAAGAATACCTTAATCCATATTCCATAATGAAAATTTTACATGTGCGCTCAATGCACATATATTTAATTTCCAGATCAATTTCTAATTTCTCCTCATTAAAGAGATAATGAATATTGGCTGACAACTGTATTTGATTTTGAATCTCTTTGTCTCTTCCTCTCTTTTATCACTCTCTCTATACTAGACTCACCCTTTTCTCTCACAACACCTTGTTTTATTCCCAAATTAAGATGGGAGTATCTTAATTTGGGAATTCTCATCATGTTTCAGTGACATGGTAGACATTGCCTTGATGTTAACGGATACCATTTTCTTTTTCCTGGATACATAGCCTTACTACGTCTTCTAGCTTTCCTTGTGCTTAGGTATGGGTCATATGACTCAGCCCCAGTGAATGTGGATGGAAAATGATGTAGACTAAGTCCAGACTTTGGGACTGGTACAATGAAAAACATCTGTGGGATTATTCACATAGTTTTTCTCTTCCACTGTCATGTTTTAAAGAATCAACATCATAATATGGGAGGATCCTGGAACCTGAGTCATCATTTAGGGAGGAACTGCCTGAACTGCACAACTAACAGCATCATTCTGTCACTGGCCTGATGTCTGAATTTCCTATAACTACTCACAACCTTAATCCCCTGAATAAATGAAAATGCATTATGGCAAAACAGTAACTCATCCACTGATTATCACCTTATCAGTATTTGACAGAAATAACACTAACTTCAAGCAATAAAGTCTGACATGTGTTACCCACTCTGCCAATTCTTTGCTACTTGACATTGGACAATCCAGTAAATTTCCTGATCTTCTGAAAATTCTTAATGCATCCAGTTGTTTACTATATTCTTAGGAAAAACAAATTAAAAACTCTGATAAAAGTGAAGACCATAAAATTCTATTTCCATGGGCAAAACAAATTAAAAACTCTGATAAAAAATGAAGACTATAAAATTCTATTCCCATGGAACATATTTTTATTTTAAACAAACTTATTCTGCATTAAAAAAAAGAAAAATGAACAAAAAAAAAAGAAAAAAAGGAAAATGGGTGCACTTGGGTGGCTCCATCGGTTGAGTGACTGCCTTGTCCCCGGAATCCCTGCCCTTCTATCTGTCCCCCTGCTCATGCTCTGTCTCTTGCTCAGTCTCTCTCTTTCAAATAAATAAATAAAATCTTAAAAAGAAAGAAAGAAAAATGAACCCTCAGAGGTCAGGTTTCAGGGTGATAAATCTGGAGAAAGGAATGGAATGTCAGAAAATCTTTCCAGGGATGGAAGAATCTGGTAGACCATTCTGCTTATAGTAAAAAAGAGTGACAGATCTCAGATTACAATTTTGCATGGGCCTGACTACAATTGAAATAAAAAAGACTTTGGTTTTCCCTTTATTGCCTAAATTGTGAAACTTTTATTGACTTCATATCATTTGACACTTGTTTCTTTTTGATCACACAGACATAGTTTCATAGTGCCTCTAGGTTAGCATTCCCAAGCTCTGACTGAATTAAACATATTCACTTCAGTAAATATGTTACAGTTAAAAAAAAAAACGGGTTTTTAAGCCCATTGGGTTCTAGAGCTATTTATTTTGGCTGCTAAGAGTAGAATCTTAAGACCAGTGTTATACTCTCATGGATGCTAGTTAGTTCCCCTTTTTCACTACCATCTTGTCATCAGAGCTCTACATGTGAACCTCATTTTTTAAAATTGCACACTTCATTATTCCACTTATCTACAATATTCCAAGAGACGGAGATACTACATTTATCTTCATCAACAAAATCTTGGTGACATAATTGTCTATTGCTTTGGAATGTGACATTGACGAGAGTTGGGTGGAAGTGAGGTGTGTGGCCCTGCAGATCTTGCTGGACTCACTCATTTATCTGGTAATCAACTGATCAAGGCTGGGCTCAGCGGGATCACCTTGTTTTGTTCCACATGTCTGTCATTCTCTTCCTGGATCCGGCAGGAAGTGGGGATAGTGACTGGTTTAATGATGGGGATACTGACTGGGAGGAGGCTACTGGCAGCATTCAAGAGTATTGGTAATAGTCTGTTTCCTGACCTGGGTCATAGTTATGGGTCTGTTCATTTTGTTAAAATTTATTGAGCTACACCCACAGTTTGTGTTTGTGTGTGTGTATTGTGTATGTATAATAGTTATACAATACATATTACTTTAAAAATGTTAGTTAAGCAACTTCAAAGATATTTAACTTTTTCAAAAAGCACAATGGGGTGGAGTGAGAGCTTATCCTTCATCCAATAATTCCAGGATTAATCAAATAATTGAAATGTGGACAAAACTAAAAGCAGAAGTATAATTTATGTATCCAATTTAGAGTGAGTTTATTTCCATACTAATTTTGAAAACTAGATTATCCTGATAAATAATTTCATTTCAAAAGTCTCCATTTTATAGGTTGTCTATAGAAATATGATTTTAAAATAAATCCCTGAAACAAGTTTTGGGTTTACCCACTTCAAACATCAAATAAAATTATAATATATGAAACTTTCTTTCAACCATTCATGGGTCTTTTAAAATATTTTATTACATTTTTATTCACAGATTTTTAAAATTATTTCTCCATAAAGTTATTGTCATGTATTTTTAACTACACATATACAGTTGACTTATAAAATAGATATGAAGTGTTACTTATTTTAATTTCTTCAATAGTAAGCCTTGTAATAAACTATACACACTGTTTTGGGACGTAGAGCTCATGTTTTAACTATGACAAGAGAAGTATTTATGGTCTCAGTGCTGAAACTCATTCAAAACTATATCTATGGCAACACTAGCCTTTAGCCTTTCCTCAGAGCTAGTCTAAAAAGCAACGACAGCTAATATAATTCTATTCCGTGCATGTTTTTTGAAGGTGATGTATATGTATTTTCACATGAAATCTGGATGTATTATAGTACTTTGTAACAAATGGATTTAGTCATGCAAATATTTAATTTTCAATTGTGAGAAAATATAGAGGACACAATCCATCTCTTCACAATAAGGTCAGAGAGGGGCTATATTTATCTTGTTCTCTGTTGTAATTGCATTGCCTATCAAAACTCAATAAATAGTTACTAAAGGGATGAATGAGCAACAATACTTAGTTTCTCACTGAAATTAGTTATAAAAACTGTGTATATAAAAATACTTTTAATATTAAGGCAGGTTATACTATTTCAATAAGTTATCATTTTAATTGGAATATAGAAAATTTTTGATAAGTTAATTTTTGTATACGGTGTGAGGTATAAATCAGTTTATCTTTTGCACATATTCAGCTGTTCTAGCACTAGTTGTCAAGACTATCCTTTTTTTCCACTGAGTAAGTTTTACATTTTTGTCAAAAATCAAATAGTGTATGTACTTATATATGCCTATATATATGTCTTTATATATATACATATACATATATAATATATATTATAATATATAAATATGTAATATATACATATATATGTATATACATGCATATATATATATGTGTATATATATGTCTCTTCCTGAACTCTCATTTTTGAACCGTTGATGTCAATCTGGTGCCAGAAAGTCAATGTTGATACCAGTATCTCACTGACGTACTTACTATAGCTTTACAATAATTCTTTAGATAAGGTACTGTTACTTCTCAAGCACTGTTCTTTTTTCTAAGTTGTGACTATTCTTAAGCCCTTTTTTTAAAAAATATTTTATTAATTTATTTGACAGAGAGGGAGAGAAAGAGAGAGAGAGAACAAACAAGCAGTGAAGATGGGCAGAGGCAGAGGGAAAGGAAAAAACAGACTCCCCACCAAGCAGGCAGCCTGACTCCCCGCTTGATCCCAAAACCCTGGAATCATGACCTGAGCTGAAGGCAGATGCTTGCCTGACTGAGCCATCCAGGTGCCCCTTCTAAGCCCTTTTCATTTCTATGTGAATTTTAGAACCAGTCTGTCAAATTCTACCCACCCCGACAAAAACAAACCTGCTTGAATTTTGATTGGGATTGCAATGCATCCACAGATCAATTTGGAAAGAACTGACATCTTAGCAACATTGGAGCTTCTAATTCATGAATATAGTGTATCTCTTCATTTATCTAGATATTTCTCTCAGTAATGTTTCGTTGCTTGCAGAGTATAGTTGTTGCACATATTTGGACAGATTTACCAATACCTTTTTATGCTATTGTAAATGGTAAACTTTTCAATTTGATTGTTTGTCATTATATAGAAGAAAGTGATTTTTGTATATTAATCTTCTGGACTGCAAACTTGCTAAACTCACTTAATAGTTCCAGAAGATTTTTATGTAGATTTTGTAAAATTTTCTACATAAACTCTGATATTTGCCCCCCAAAAAGACAGTTTGACTTCTTTTTCTAATCTAGATGTCTTTTATTTATTCTTTTTTTCTTCCCTTTTTTGGCATTGACTAGAATATCTAGTACAAAGTTGAATAGAGGTGGTGAGAACAGATACCTTTGCATTTTTCCTGATCTTGGAGGGGAAGCACTATCTTTGTTCATTACAATATTAGCTGTAGATTTTTTTGTAAGTGCCCTATACTAGGTTGAGAGAACTACCCTCTTTGTTGAGAACTCTTATAAGGAACAAAAAAAGAGTTACTGTCAAAGCCTTTCCCCCCACCAATTGAAAAGGTAACATTGTGTTTCTATTTTGCTCTGTTATTACGTGTAATTGCACTGACTGCTTTCTTATTTATTTTCTTGAGATAACCTCCACTTGGACGTGAAGTACGTTTTCAAAATATATTGTTGAATTTAAGAAATTTTGCATCTACATTCATAAGAGATGTTGCTCTGTGGTTTTCCTTTTGTGTAATGTTTTTGTCTAGTTTTATTGTCACACTGATGCTGGCTTTGTAGAATGAGTATGGAAGTAATTCGTCTTTGATATTTTTAAGAGATTGTGTATAATTAACATATTTCTCTCTTAAATATTTGTTGAAATTCACAGGGAAGCCATCTAAGCCTGTGGTTTTCTTTGTGTGTATAGATTTTTAGCTACATATTAATTCTCTTAATACAGGGCTATTCAAATTATCCATTCCTTTCAGTGAACTTTGGAATTGTGTCTTTCAAAATATTTGTCCAATTTTAACTAAGTTAATCAAATATATTGGTAAAATATTGTTTATATTCTTGTTATCTTTTTAATATGTACTATATCCATATTGATGCCATTTTCTCATTCCTGGTATTGGGATTTGTATCTCCCTCTTTTTATCATAACAGTTTGGCCAGAGGTTTATCAATTTTACTGATCTTGTCAAAGAAATTGCTTTAGTTTCACTGATTTACTGTTTTTTTTTTCCTATATCTTATTTCATATTTTCTTTTTTTTTTTTTCAGCTCTAGTCTTTATTTCTTACACTATGCTTACTTTGGGTTTCATTTGTTCTTTTCCTAGTTTTGTTTCAGATGAGTACTATGTCACTTATTTATCTCTCTCATTTTTGGTATAGATGTCCAGTGTACCTTTTTTATATATATTTTTGCTCAGCTCAAAATACTAACTTTTCTTTTGATTTCTTATCTATAGGTTATTTATAAGTGTGCAGTTTAGCTTCCCAAATTTTGGATATTTTTCTGCTAATCTTTTATAATTTCTAATTTAATTTTAAATTTTTTTTTAATTTTAATTTTTAAAACAAATACTTTGTATAACTTGCATCTTTTTTTAATTTATTGAAACTTGTTTCATGAATGATATACCCTGGAAATTTCCCTGTGCACTCAAAAAGAATATGGATTCTGCTGTCATTTTGCGCAATGTTCTATAAATAGTAAGATACATGTAATATAAATATATTTTATATAATATATAATAATAAAATATAATTATAATATATAATATTAGGTTAGTTGATAACGTTGATCAAGTATTTATGATGCTCTGTTTATTTTTCTATCAATTAAATTGAAAAATGAGTTTTAAGGGCGCCTGGGTGGCTCAGTGGGTTAAAGCCTCTGCCTTCGGCTCGGGTCATGATCTCAGGGTCCTGGGATCGAGGCCTGCATTGGGCTCTCCGCTCAGCGGGGAGCCTGCTTCCTCCTCTCTCTCTGCCTGCCTCTCTGCCTACTTGTGATCTGATCTCTCTTTCTGTGTCAAATAAATAAATAAAATCTTTAAAAAAAAAAAAAGAAAAATGGGTTTTAAGTCTAACCACAACTGTGAATTTGTCTGTTTGTGATTCATTAACATTCCTCCCTACCCTCATGTATTTTGAAGCTGTTATTAGGTATATAAATCTTTAGGATTATTATGCTTTCTTGATGAATTGACCCTTTCATCATTAGGAAATGTCTCTCTATTGCTGGCAATATTCTTTGTCTACTTTGTCAGAGGTTAATAGAGCTACCCTAGAATTTTTTGACTATCATGCTTTTCCTTTTAACCTATTCATGCCTTTATAGTTTAAAATTTATTGGAAAAAGCATATATCTGGCTCTTGCTTTTTTATCCATTCATCACTCTTTACCTGTTTTAATTAAAGAATTTAGAAGATTTATATTTCATGTGATTACTGATATTGTTGAGCGCACATCTATTATCTTGTTCTTGGCATTTCATTTTTCCCATCTATTCTGGTTCCCATTGTTTCTCTTTTTTTGCATTTTTTTGGTATTTATTTTAGTTTTTTAAAATTAACATATAATGTATTATTTGCCCCAGAGGTACAGGTCTGTGAATCATCAGTCTTACACAATTCATGGCACTCCTCATAGTGTACACCCTCCCCAGTGTCCATTACCCAGCCACCCTATCCCTCCCACCACCCCCACTCCAGCAACCCTCAGTTTTTTGTGATTCCATTTTCTATTATTGGTTTATAAGCTATAATTCTGTTTATGTGTTTCTTTGGGGATTACAGATATGCATCTTTGAGTAATCACCATCTAACTTCAAGAAATATTGGATTACATTGCTTATGGTATAAAAACTTCACAACTGTATACTTCCATTTCTCTCCTATCCTTTTTGCTGTTGTTGTCATACATTTTACTTAGACATGTGTTATCAACCCAAGAATACATTGTTATCAAATAGCCAAATTTACTTTTAAAATTTAAAAATAAGAAAAGTTTGTGTCTTTATCCATGTAGTTATCATTCCTTTCCTTTGTGTAGTTTCAGATTCCCATCTTCCATCTTATCGAAGTCCTTTATCATTTCTTATCATTGCAGGTCTGCTGGCGATGAATCCTTTCAATTTTTTAAGTCTGAAAATATCTTTATTCTTTTTTAAAAGTTCTCTTCATTGGGCAAAGAATTCTAGGTTAAGGGTTTTTGTTTGTTTGTTTGTTTTCCCCACTATTTTAAAGATGTTAATCCACTTTTTCATGCCTTCTGTTGTTTGTGATGAGAAATTTGTTTTCATTCTTATCTTTGTTAATCTATACATAATATGTCTTTTTAAAAAAAATCTGGCTACTTTGACGATTTTTATCACTTTAAAAAATTGGTTAAGAAATGCCTCAAAATTTCTTCATGTTCCTCATACTTGAGTTCCACTGAGTTTCTTATAGCTTTCCTCAAATTTGGAAAAGTTTTGGTCAATAATTATTCAAATACTCTTTTTTTCTGCTCCCTTCTCTCTTATGTCTGCTTCAGAGAATGCTCGGTCACATGTATGTTAAGGTGCTGGAAATCATCCCCTGATTCAGTGATGCTTTGTTTAATTTTTTGATGTCTTTTCTTCCCCTTTCTCTCCTTTTGGCTGTCTACTACTATATCTTCAAACATACTAATCTTCTATTTTGCAAGGTCTAATCTTTCGTAATTTCCATGCAGTGTATTTTTCATCTAAGCATTATAATTTTCATCACTAGAAGTTCCATTGTGGTCTTTTTATAATTTCTATATACCTACTTAACATGTCCAATCTCTTCTTTAGCTTCTTGAATTCATGGAATACAATTATAGGAACTATTTAATTGTCTTGTCTACTAATTCTATCATCAATGCCATTTTTTGGGTTAGTTTCAACTGATCTGTATCCTCAACACGGATATTTTCCAGCTTTTTTTGAATGGCTGTCAATTTTTGATTGGATGTCAGACATTGTGATTTTATACTGTTATGTGCTAGATATTTTATATGCTTATGAATAATTTCTAAAGTTTTGTTTTGTGAAGTGGTTACTTGGAGGTGGCTTGGTTCTTTCTGGTCTTTATTTTAAGCTGTTAAAGCAGAACCAGAACAGTACATAAGATAGGACTAAAGTTTCTGAACTACTAAGGTAAAACACTTCTAAGTGTACTGGTTGACCAATGAATTTTAAAGTTTTCCACTCTGGCCGATAGGAACAGGAACAATTCCCAATCTTACGTAAGTTCTGTGAATTTTTATTCCCTCTAAATTTTATAGGTAGCTGTTTACCTATAAACTTTACCTATAAACTACCTTATGTAGTTTTCTCAGAGCATGTGCTCCTCAATGTTCTCATCTGAATAATAGATAAGATTTTTCTGTGGATCTCCAGACAACCTTGTGCAGCTGCCTTCTCCCTATTCCTCTTCCCTGTGAACTCTAGCTGCCTTTGCCTCCTAGGAGACCCACCTCTCTCTCCCATTCAACTCAAGAGGTAGCTGGAGTCTGCTTGGAAGAATTAACACGTGTTACAGCTGGGGCCATCAAAGGGCCCTCACCTCATTTGTTTCACAACTATCAAGGAAAACTATCTTACATAACTCAATGTCCAATGCCTTAAAAATTGTTACTTCATATATTGTGCCAGTTGTGTCCTCACTGTTGTTTTAGGTGAAAGAAAAGTTTGCATCCCTGTCACTTCACTTTGCCTGGAAGTAGAAGACTCTTATTAAAATTTAAATGAGATTATATCACTCCTCTGCTTCGAAATCTTCACTCCCCATTTCACTCAGTAACAGCCAAAGTCCTAACACAAATCAACAAGGCTTTACATTAACTGGGTGGGTATCATTCGGAACTCATTTAGTACTACTCTGCCACTCATTTATCTGCTCTGGCTCATGACCCTCTTGCTTTTTGTTAAGTAAGTTAGGCATGCTCACCTCTCAGGGTGCTTGCCCTTGATGATTCCTCTGTCCGAATGTTCTCTCCCTAGATAATCATATGGCTTGCTCTTCAATATTACATACTTATCAAGGACTATTGTGCTCACCTTATCTAAATTTACAACCTAAATCTGATGCTCCTCATTCCCCTTCTATTTTTCTATGGAGTGTGCATGCATACACGCACACACATACACACCTTTCTAACATCTTATTATATCAGATAATTCTGGTTTGCCTTTTACACATGCCCCCTTCTAAATAAGGTATAATTTTTTTTCCATTTTATTTGTATCCTAATGATGTAGTAAGAATTTAAGTGCTAACTGTAATCACTAAAAAAGTCAATAGAAATCAAACCTTAACACAATGAAATCTCAGTTCTTTCAAAAAATAGAAAAGGTACTTCACGTGGTAGGTTAAAGAGTTCTGATTACTCTATCCATTGGGACATGTAGGTATGTGTTAAGTTAATCATATGGTAACCTCTTACCATTCTCTGAATAAAATAAAAACAGGGAATTACAAGAAAAATAATTTAAAGCAATATAGAGAGCTACTGAGTCATACAAAACCTATTCCTTTTATTTACATAAAGGCATACTTGCTTTCAGATGTCCATGGAAATCAGATTTAATTTAATGTATTTTTAAGTTTTAATAAAATCAATTCAATTTAAACTACTACTATAAAACATTAAATCTACTTTTCAGATAGGGTGAGAAAGTAGCAGTATCGGGCGCCTGGGTGGCTCAGTGGGTTAAAGCCGCTGCCTTCGGCTCAGGTCATGATCCCAGGGTCCTGGGATCGAGGCCCGCATCGGGCTCTCTGCTCAGCGGGGAGCCTGTTTCCTCCTCTCTCCTCTCTGCCTGCCTCTCTGCCTACTTGTAATCTCTCTCTCTCTGTGTCAAATGAATAAATAAAAAAAAAATCTTTAAAAAAAAAAAAGAGTTCGACTTCATTAGCAGGGTTTTTAAAAAAAAATAAAAAATTAAAAAAAAAATAAAAAAAAAAGAAAGTAGCAGTATCCTAGAGTACTATATACCATGGTTTATTTCTGATGAAGAGTATTCATTCAGCTACTAATATTTTCATCAAATTTATTTGTACTCTTGTTTACAATCAGGATCTAGAAACATTTTTGGCAGTATAACAACTTAAGGATGGAGCATTAAAAACTAAAGTCATGAGATGAAAGATTTTAAATTGTTACCCTGAAAGCTTAATCTTCCAAAAGTCAAATGGAAATTAGTTAAAATAACAGGCCTAAAACATTTCTTGAGAAAATGACATGACACTTCAGAAAACAGAATGGGCCTATCAAATGAGACCAGGCACTGAACACCAATCTACTTAAATATAGTCTATTATGCCCACATCAGGCTGGATTATAGGAACCTAGAAATGGTCACATACATCTGAGTGTTCTTCATACCTGGGGTGGTTTTAAACACAGTGTTTCAGTGTAAAATTCTTGCTAACTGCCATTTCTATGCCTTAACCTTTCCCACTATCCAAGTAAAATTAAAAAATACGTGTCCATAATATGTATTAAAAAAGCAAGAAATCTTAAGTAAAGATGGGACAGGTGTGGAGAACAAAAATTAGAAGACAACACAAATAGATTTTAAAATGAATGCTAAAAATAGGAAAATATTTTCTAAGTACGAAATTATTCTGTTTTTCACTTAATAAATCAGATTTCAAAGCAAAAGAGTACTTAATAACATAGTACTTAAATAATAAAAATTTAAAAAACAGTAAATAGTATTAAAAGCAACATTAAAAACATCATTATGTACAGGAAAATTTACTTTAAATCCCCCAAAGGAAGAGGCAGAATTAGAATTTACTATCTTTTTGTAGTAATGTTTAGATGATTCATCAGAATGGTTCTTTTCTTTGCTTGTTTTGGGGGTTTAACAATATTAGTTGTCAACACAATTAGATGCAAGAGGTCTGGCTTAGTGGTGATCCATAAGAGATTTGCTACTGAATGTGACAAATGACCTTGTTATAAGGAAATCAAACTACAGAATACTCCCAAGTGTCTAGACTTTTTTATAGGAAACTCAGATTTCAGATTTCCTCACCAATGTTGACCATAAATAACTAATAAATACAAATGGCCACACAATCTCTCATTCCTCCCTTAGTGTAATATCCCCACAGGCACAATACACACACACGCACACACACACCCCAGAGGACATTGCACCACTATCTCAAAGGTCTCTATTTATTTGTTTATTTTTATTTAAATTCAGTTAATTAACATACAGTGTACTATTAGTTTCAGAGGTAGAGTTAGTGATAAGTTAATGATCACTAACACCCAGTGCTCATTACATCAAGGTCTCTGTGTAAAAATCCTTGTCAATTAGAGGATCTGTGGTTTTTGAAGTAGGTGGAGAGAAAAATCCAATATGAAGAATCAGCTTCAAAAAGTAATTTTTAACAGAAAAATTAATCTTGAAATAGTAGGTAAGATAAACCTCAAACCTCTGTAGTATACTAGTACCTATCAATAATTCTGATACAAATACTGTCCATTCCCCTTGTTCAGAACAACTATCTTAGGTGAAATTATCCTACAGTAAATTCCCATGCAGGTGTGGTCTATGCATATGATCTCACTGGTATAAAAATGTTTTTTTTTCCCTAATACTGTATTTCGCTTTCTGAAACTCACCTAGTTAGGGATTCCTCTAAGCGTAAGTTACATGCACACTCTATTTAAAATATGACTTTCTGGGATAGGAGATAGTGTGGAAGATAGGGTAAAGATATACAAATTATTAAAATATGATTTAAGTCCTTTCCTCAATTTCTTCTTAATAGCTATCAAAGAGTATAATAGTGAAGATGTGGGAAATATGACTGTGTAAAGAAAGTAATTTTGGATTAGGTAAAACACTGCAAAGGGGTTTAAATGAGGGAAGAGAAGTTCAGGGTAGGGATACCAGTGTAAAGGGGTAGTGGTATTGAGGATGTTATGAGAATAGTGAAGAAATATAAGGGGAAAGTGAGAAGAAACTTACTAGAACAAAAGAATTACTCAAAGGAAAGAGATGAAAGGAAAATTTGCCTATTCCAAAATCTTGCCATGTTTACCTTTGTCTGGACTAGCCTGACACTTTTTCTCTGAATTCTGGGTGGTCATTTAGAGATAATGAGTCCCGAGACATGTTGGTCTTTTCAAATGACTTGGAATCAGAAGTTAGAGGTGAAGTCTATTTGGTAAAAGTCTCCAAAGCTCTGATTTAAACATAAAATTTAGAATAAATTCAAACCATCATATCCCACACTTTGCATGGAACTTAGGGCTTTCAATCACATCTTCAAAGTCATCATCAAAGTTTTATCTGGTTGAAAAACTTTTTATAATACAAAACAGATAATCTTAGAAAATTAAGTCTCAGTTTAACATATTTTTTAAAGATTTTATTTATTTATTTATTTATTTATTTATTTATTTATTTATTTGACAGAGAGAGCTCAAGTAGGCAGAGCACCAGGCAGAAGGAGAGGGAAAAGTAGGCTCTCCGCAGAGCAGGGAGCCCGATGTAGGACTCAATCCCAGGACCCAGGGATCATGACCTGAGCCGAAGGCAGCAGCTTAACCAACTGAGCCACCCAGGCGCCCCAGTGTAACATATTTTTTATATGTTTGCTCAAGTCATTTTTAGGTAATTCCTTTCCTCAAAATATTCATTACATGAGCCATCTGTGACAGAGAATACAGACCAAAATAATGAAGACATAATCAGAAGGTTTGCATAAATAGATACATATCAAACACTGTAATCTATAAATACATAATAAACTATGTTTTCAGGTATCATAAAATAGCTAATCAAATACTTATCACAAGAAAACATATTTATATGTCAAAATATAGAACCATATAAGCCATGGTTTCTGAATTAATTATTAATTAAATGACTAATCAGAAGTCTTA
The DNA here is from genome assembly GCA_002007465.1 of Ailurus styani. NCBI lineage: Eukaryota > Metazoa > Chordata > Mammalia > Carnivora > Ailuridae > Ailurus > Ailurus styani. The sequence continues at coordinate 586,716 of LNAC01000472.1, read as the reverse complement.
AAAGGTTAATTCAATTTAAACAGTTTAAAAAAATAGGTATACTATGGAAAGCAAATCTATGATTATACACAATTTGGATAATGAAAAAAATAATAGTTTATGGCATATGGCAAAACTGTAGTCAAAGGCGAATATGTAATCTAATTTCCTGATTAAAAAAATAAAGATTAGAAATGGACTAAATTTAACCAAGAAAATAGAATCAAGAAAATCAAACCTAGAAAAAGTAAGAAGAATAAAATAATAAAGACAAATAGAAAAATAAATAAAAAAGGAAAAATAACCGTAAAATTGCTAGGTAAATCCAAAAGCAATTAAAAATACACATAGAAATTTTATTTAAAAGAAAAATACCACATATGACAGGATGAGAAAGTACATATGCTTACATGTGAGAAGAGACAGAAAACCTTGTTTTTATAAATGCTAGGCAAAAATAAATTATTTACTAGAACAGATAATGTGTCAAATTGAGTCTAATAAAATATATGTTACCAATATCCATGAGTAAATTGTAAAGAATTAGCTAATTACATCCAAATTGGCCATAGGGCTTTAGCACAGGCCTGAAGCATTAGGTGCTACTAGCCAAGCATGAAGAAAAATAACTTAATTTTAAAAACTGTGGGATTTGGAAGTGTAGGGAGACATAAATGTGCAAGACTGTTAGAAATATAGGAATATGGGGACATAAAACCAAATCAGTAATAAGTATATGGAACCATAATAACTGTATTATGTAAAATCTTATAAATTATTAATATTATTCATTAATATGTAAATATTGCACAATATATAAAATATGTTATTACAAATTATATATAACATAGACAATTATTATAGAAAATCAATAATAAGTATTAGAACATTTGGACTTGGGTAATGATATTCCTCATGATTCTATAGCTAGGTGGTCTACTTCAAATAAGACTACTGATGGAAACACAATGGTACAAAATCTCTGGAATGTGGCAAAAGCAGTTCTAAAAGGGAAATTGATAGACAGATAGGCCTACCTCAAAAAGCCTGAACAATCTCAAATAACCTAACCTTACATCTAAAGGAACTAGGAAAGAAAAAAAAAAACACCAAAAAAAACAGAACCCCAAATCAACAGGAAGAAGGAAATAATAAAGATTAGAGAAGAAATAAATGATAGAGAAACAAAACAAAAACAAACAAAAAACACCCTTAGAACAGATAAAATGAAACCCGGAGCAGTTCTTTGAAACAATCAACAAAACTGATAAACCTCTAGCCAGACTATTCACAAACCAATCAATGTGATATATCACATCAATAATAAATACTTATTATTATGTTCAATTAGCCAACATACAGTACTACATCAATAGTTTTAGATGCAGTGTTCAACAATTCCTTAGTTGTGTATAACACCCAGTACTCATCACAACACATGCCCTCCCTAATACCAATTCTTTGGTTCCCCCACCCCCCACACTCTTCCCTTTGTAACCCTCAGTTTGTTTCTTGGAGTCCAGAATATCTCAAGGTTTTTCTCCCTCCCTGATTTCTTCTCATTCAGTTTTCCCTCCCTTCCTCTGTGGTACTCTGTGCTAACCTTTATATTCCATATATGAGTGATTATTTTAATAGATGCAGAAAAAGTGTTTGAAAAAGTACAACATCCATTCATGATAAAACCCTCAACAAAGTAGGTTTAGAGGCAAACACCTCAGCATAATAAAAGCCTTATATGAAACACCCACAGTGAATATCACTGCAGAAAAACTGAGAGTTTCTCCCCTAAGTTCAGGAACAAGACAAGGATGTCCATTCTCAGCACTTTATTCAATATTAGTGTACTGGAAGTCCTAGCCACAGCAATCAGACAACAAAATGAAATAAAAGGCAACCAAATTGGCAAAGAAGTCAAACTTTCACTATCTGCAGACAACATGATACTCTACATAGAAAACCCTAAAGATTCTACCAAAAAACTACTAGAACTTACTAGAACTAATAAATTAATTCAGTAAAGTTACAGGAAATCCATAGCATTTCTATACGCTAATAACAAAGCAGCAGAAAAAGAAATTAAGAAAACAATCTCACTTAGAATGGTACCAAAAGTAAGAAAATACCTAGGAATAAATTTAACCAAAGAGGTGAAAACCTATACTCTAAAAAGTGTAAAACACTGAAGAAAGAAATTCAAGACAACGCAAACAAATGGAAAGGTATTCCATGCTCATGGATTGAAATATTTGTTAACTGGGGGGTGGGAGGGTAGGGATAGGGTGGATGGGTTATAGACATTGGGGAGGGTTTGTGCTTTGGTAAATGCTGTGAAAGATGTAAGCCTGATGATTCACAGACCTGTACCCCTGGGGCAAAGAATAAAAAAAAAAACTATCAGAAAAAAAATCTCCATACTGCCCAAAGCAACGTACAGATTTAATGAAATCCTTATCAAAATACCAACAACATTCTTCACATAACTAGAACAAAAAATCCCTAAAAAGGTGTGGAATCATGAAAGATCCCAAATAGCGAAAGCAATCTTTAAAAAGAAAAACAAAACCGGAGGTATCATAATCCCAAACTTCAAGTTATATTATGAAGCTGTAGTGATCAAAACAAAATGGTCCTGGCACAAAAACAGACACATATATCCACAGGACAGAACAGAAAGCCCAGAAGTAAACCAACAATTTTATACATTTTAGAGCAGAACTGATTGATGCTTCAGGTCATTTAAATTTTTCCAGGTTGCAAAATGGTAGATTAATGAAGCAGTTTAAGGAAAACTGACTCTTAACTCTTATTTTGTAGGAAATGAAGCCTTTGATTACATTTATATATGATAATGAGATGGAAGTGAGGCATGCCATGACGTAGGCAGTACATTCATTCACCAGGATATAATATAAGTGGAAACAGTGGAAAAGAACTTAGAGAGGAATGGGAGGTAGGGAAAAGGGTAGGAATAAATGGGATATTGTATTTAAGTGAAACTCCATTTTATGTAAAATTTAAAATCACTTTCCAAGCTTTGAAATAATACAACTATCCTCAAAATTAAGAATCACATACTCTCATAGCTATAGAAAGAATTACTAGTGAACTATTCTTGCCAGTGACATAAAGCAGTTCCACTTCAGCTTTCTGTAATTACTTTTTGTCTAAATTTGTCTCAAATGAGGCAGTATTAAATTATTTGATTCCTAAGATTTTTTTGTCAAAGTATATTAATACCCTGAATTTAATATATAAACTAGACTTTCCACTGTGATACTGATTTTTGGCTGCATGTACTTGGGGATTTACTTAAGACAGTCTCTCATCCTTTGTATTGATGTGGTGTATCACACTGATTTGCAAATATTGAATCATCCTTGCATCCCCAGAATAAATCCTACTTCATCATGGTGAATGATCATTTTAATGTATTGTTAAATGTGGTTTGTGAATATTTTGTTGAGGATTTTTATATCTATGGTCATCAGGCCTGTGTTCTTTTTTTATCATGTCTTTCTTTGTCTGGTTTTGATACCAGGGTAATGCAGGCCTCAGAATACTACAAAGCTGTAGTAATCAAAACAATATTGTACTGGCAAAAAAATAGACACATAGATCAATAGAACAGAATAGAAAGCCAGAAATAAAACCACACTTATATGGTCAATTCATCTACAACAAAGAAGGAAAGAACATACAATGGGGAAAGACAGTGTCCTCAACAAACAGTGCTGGGAAAACTGGACAAGTTAGGTGAAAAGAATGAAAAGGGACCACACTCTTACATCATACACAAAAATAAGTTCAAAATGGATTAAAGACCTAAATGTGAGACCTAAAATAGCATGAGAAGGCTATAAGAGAACACAGGCAGTAATTTTTTTGACATCAGTGAGGCAACATTTTTCTAGATATGTCTTCTAAGGCAAAGGAAACAAAAGCAAATATAAACTATTGGGACCACATCAAAATAAAAAGCTTTTGCACAATAAAGGAAACTATCAACAAAACAAAAAGGCAACCTCATGAATGGGATAAGATATTGGCAAATGATATATCCAATAAGGGTTAATATCATATATAATATCATATATAATATCATATACATATATGCCACTCAATAGCAAAACCACAACTATCCAATTAAAAATTGGGCAGAGACCAAAATGGACATTTCTCCACAGATATACAGATGACCAACAGACACATAAGGTGCTCGTCATCACTAATCATTAGGGTAATATGTAAATCAAAACCATAATGAGATACCATCTTACACCTGTCAGAATGGTTTAAAAAAAAGGCAAGGAATAACAGGTGTTGGTGAGAATGTGGAGAAAAAGGAACCCTTACACACCATTGCTGGGAATGTAAATTGACACAGCCACTGTGTAAAACAGTATGGAGTTTCCTCAAAATATTAAAAATAGAAATACCATATAATCCAGTAATTCCACACCTGAGTATATACCAAAGGAAATAAAAACAGTAATTAGAAAAGATATATGCCCCTCCTAATGTTTGTTGCTGAGATGTGGAAGCAGCCTACACGTCCATTGATAGATGAATGGATAAAGAAGATGTGGTGTATACACACCACGGGATATTGTGCAGCCATAAAACAAATATGAGATCTTGTCATTTGCAACACAGACAGACCTAGAGGATATTATGCTAAGTGAAATACGTCAGACTGAGAAAAATAAATTCCACATGATTTCACTCATGTGGAATCTAAGAAAAAAAACAAATATATAAACAAAAAGCAGAATCAGACTGATAAATACAGAGAACTGATGATCGCCAGAGGGAAAGGGAATGGAGGGAGGGACAAAATGGAGTGTTGGAAATAACTGGCTTCCAGTTATGGAATAGGTTACAACAATGAAAAGCTCAGCACCAGGAATATAGTCAATGGTATTGTAATAGTGTTGTATGGTGACAGATGGTAGCTAAACCTGTGATGAGCATAACATAACATATAGGGAAGTTTAATCATTATGTTATACACTGGAAATTAATGTAACACTGGGTGTCAACTACACTCAAATGCAAATAAAAATAAAAATAAAATAAAATAAAATAAGGCAAAAAGGGATAGGCTTTTGAAATTAAAGCAATGAGTTCCTGCTATTCATTGACACTTAATGAGGTAAATCTGTTAATCATATATTTTGGGGAACTGTCTTCCATTCAGAGTTAACTTTATGGAAGCAATTTAGAGGATTTTTTTTTTTAGTAGCACACTCCTTAGCTCAAGATTATAGGTTATGGTTTAAATTGAAGGGATAATAACATGTACACACACAATTTTAACATGTAAAAATGGGAATATACCAAGATGCCACTAACACGTAATATTACGCTACATGATAAATTTTGAAATTTTTTCAGGGTGTAAATGTGTTCTTTTTAATTGATAAAGTTTTTATATCCAGAAAAAATAACTATTTTTCTAGTTAGTTATAGAAAGTAGATAGGTTTACAAATATGACAAATTTAAGGTGCTTGGGTGGCTCAGTTGGTTAAGTATTGTGAAATGGAGCCCTGCATCTGGCTCTGCACCCAGCATGGAGCTGGCTTGAGATTCTTTCCCTCTGCCTCTCCCCCTGCTCTTTCTCTAAAACAAATAAATTGAATCTGAAAAAATATATATGACAAATTTAAAAATTATAAAATAAAGTCATAAATCTGATCATTTATTTTGGCTTCAGTAGGTGAAATCATATCCATTCTTTGCCTGATTTGTAAATACTTTTTATACTGTCATCTTAATGGATATTTTGCTGTTATTATTGTTGTTGGCAATAGTTATTTTCTTTATATTTCAGTTACACAACACACTCAGATAAAAATTCCTTCACCCATTAATATAAGTTCCTCACTCACAAACATAAATGAAAGAATTTAATACTTTGGACATGATTTTTCTTTGGAAAGTGATTTATGTAATAGAAGACTACTATCTTTATTCTCTCAATTACTTATCCCATTATTGCCACATTTACCCACATAACTATGTGTCCACATGGCACACATAGTAACATTTAAAAACAAAACCCCACCCTTACTATTTTATAAAACTATTATCTTAATAATATTGAAAGTTATTTTATAATTTTCCTAACTTATGATTTAAGGAATAAATATTAATTATAATATTAACTAATATTTATCATTTACTAAGCGACAATCATTTCTTAGTGCTTTATCTAATTTAGTTCATTGAACAGAGTAAAAGTTTACCATTTGTCCCAGGTATAGATGGGACATGCTCTTTGATCTTTTCCTGATTCTAGGAATGATTGATAAATAACTGATTTGGGGAATGCTTTTTTTTTTAAGATTTTGTTTATTTTTTTGACAGAGAGAGACACAGAGAGAGAGGGAACACAAGCAGGGGGAGTGGAGAGGGAGAAGCAGGCTTCCCGCTGAGCAGGGAGCCGGATGAGGGGCTGGATCCCAGGACCCTGAGCCAACCAGGTGCCCCTGGCGAAGGCTTTTGTAAAACCCATATATATTTAATGAGCAAAATCCAAGAATCCCAAGCTGATAGTTTTTATTTATATCGACTGAATCCAGGAAGATCTTCAGAAGTGGAATATAGAAAGCCACTGAAAGAGATCAAAGGTAACAGGGGACAATCTTCCAGGTAGCACTCAGCCTAAGATAATTAATTTCATGCATAAGACGGAATAGTTCATATCAACCCTTTCCACAAGAACTGCCAAAGGTCTTTATAAATATCAGAGGTCTTTTACGAAAGGTACGACACAGAAATTTTATAGAAAGTACAAGCAAAATGCATTCACATTAGCAGTAGAAACAAACAACTTTTCCTGCTGTGGCAGAATTTATGCACACAGCAAATAGGAACAGAAAAATATCTAGCAATAGAAATGAATGCATTTGCCACAGTTTGCATAGTCAATGTTTAAAGTCACTAAGCTATAGGAACCAAATTTTGAGCAACTGTAGTAGGCAAGGCTTTAGTGATGATTCGTATGTCAGCTCTGACCTGAGAAAGTGACCCTGCTAAGCTGGAATGTTATGGATCAATATGAGGCATAGAAGAAGAGATTATGATTATTAGAGCAATATGGGGGGAGAAATATCAAAATCCATAAATGAAATACTTTGTCTCCAAGCTAAGACATTTATTCTATTCAGTATTGGAAATTAATGCCAGAATTATCTTGAAGGCATACTGTATATTATTTATAAATTGATACTTGTACATAAATATAAATATGTATGAAAGGACACAGTATGGATATAAATGTTACCAAATAGATATGCAATTTACTCCTCAACATGGGTTTACTGGTTCTCCACTTTTACTTTTTTTCTTCTTTTAAAAAATTCCTCAAGTCAGAAAGAAAAATATATACCCCAGGTAATGTAGAAGTGATAATATAACTGAACGAGTCCACCTCAACATCAAAATACTTAGTTAATATGTCAAAGTTCAGGCTGGAATGAAAAGAAAAATATCAGAATCGTGTTCAGACAAGGACAACTCCCTGGCAGGATGTTTTGTAGTTACCTATAGTATCTACATATACTGTAGTAAACATATTTAAATATACTTTTCATTTAATGAATAGGAAGAAAAGTCTAGGGTGATGAAAGGAAATGGAACTTCAGATAAATCCAAGTACACAAACATATTTAGTGTATTCTTTAAATGTGTGCATTTAGCAAACAAAGCAATGTAAAGCATTAAACTGAAATATTTGGTCTTTTATACCTTGCATTTTTAGAAGTCAGATGTAATAAGTACCTTCAAACACAGACAATTTGAGTGATAAAGCACATAATTTAATTGATAATAGAATGATTATTTCTAAACTTGTTACATTAGATAATGGATGGTAAAAAGTAGACTGACGTATAACTTAATCTCACTTTTATGTTTAATTATAAAACAAGATACCAAAATATATAACAGTTTCATTACTGGAATGTATTATAAACGTGGCATCCAAACAAATGACAACTTCAGCTACCCTACAGATATGTTGGACATTTGTTCTACATTAGGAAGCACATAGTCGAGCCTGTTCCCATGTATACAAAACTTCTCATTCATTCAGGTTTTAAAATGATTTTTAAACACAGGTTTTCTTAGCTCATATAAGAAATAACCATTTCTATCCTTTCTGGCAGAGTAAGTTTATTTCTTACTTGTCTAAAATTTTAAAATCATATCAACATATTTAAGAAGATATGATGCTACACACATATATAAATTCTATTCAGACAAATCATCATTTCCGGGAGCAATTTTCTTAGCGTGAAAATGTTGGCAAAAAAAATGTTTAAGAACAATAGAGATTCAAAATAATCAAAAGTAAAATATAACCTAAATGTGTTGGAAATCATGCTTTTTTTAAAGCATTATTTATCATTTCTTTTAAGTCATTATTTCAGGGCTGAGGTATTTACTAGCCATAGGTAGATACTTTTTCCTCTTTCCAGTCTCTAAGATACATTTTAATACTTTGCAAAATAAATAATATGGAGTTATCTAAAGAAGGATGCTCTAAGTTTTTTAGAAAGGTCTATTTGAGCAGGCCTATTTATACATGCTTTTTAGGTGATAGTTACTTTTTTAAAAGTCTATCATTCATTTTGTTCCACTGTATCATTCAACTGTCACTTTTAGTTCAGTAGAGCAAATTCAGAACTCAAACACATTATCTTTTCACTTACTCTGCCACCTTCACACCCCAGCACAGGTGTCTGACCTGGGGAGAGATAATTTTCAGATACATTTAACCATCCTACTAAACTAGGATATATTAAGAGATGAAGATTTAATAGCTTCAGGAAGCCAAATCATTTTTCTCTATTACTTGTACAGAGTAATTAGAGTGACGAGAATCTAAGAAAAAAAGGAAGATAACCTTTTTAAATTTGATACACAACACTTTCTTTTCATGAGTTCTTGGCTAAACATTTTACAGTCACGCTGTGATCAACCCCTTTTTTAATAGAATTGTTTGTATGAGTTACTTGACCAATATTTAAACTTGTTTTGGCCCTTAGTGGGAAAAATATGTCTATATTTTTCCAATAATATGAACATATATATTTAATTTTCAAGTTGGTTGATAATGATGTGATGCATTGCATTTTGGGAAGAATAGTCTTAACAGGTGCATGGGGCAATGGGAGGGCATCTGCAAGTGTCCAACAGATGGACATGGCAGTGGGAGAGAACCACCAGGAAATGAGCAGATGGACATAGCAAAAGAAAGGCAATTCCATGAGAACAGTGAGTGGCTAGACCAGCAGTAAAACTTTGCCACTTGGCATATGGTAGAATGCTCATTGCATCAGCTAGAATTTGTACTACGACATTTTTGGCCAAGTCCAGAAGATAGATTTCTAAAACCTGCCTATGACATTTGGTTCAAAATTCAGCAATATTTTCACAGTCAATATTGCAAATTCTGCCTTAACAAGTTGTGTTACTCTTCTTTTAGGTTCACAAAAGACTTTGAAACTTCATGCTCACATAATAATTTTGAAACTGAGGTTAAGATTCATCCAATTCACAATTAGACAGAAAGCCAAAGTGAATCTTTTAAAGCACTCACTGACATTAAGAGGGAAAAATAATGTAATAATGTACTTCATTTTAATGTACTTCATTATCTAATGGGAGAGCTGACTTACTCATTCACTATAAAAACTCAGTGAATATGTCAATACTTTATAAGATACAACACCAGCAGCTTAATCTTCCTGTAAACACAACTTTATTACTTCACTCTCCAGCTTAACAAATATATATTTTTTGTTACTGTTGTTTCAATCATCAAAATTCAAATCAGCCCACATTTAGGGTCCTTCACAATTGGTTCCAAAGCATCTTAGGGACTTATATCCTGTAACTACTTTATACAAGCTCTATACTTGTTGTTTATTCCCAAATATGACAGACATGTTTGTCTCTTTAGCCAATCAGGGCTCACCACTTATTTGTCCAAAATACCTATTCTTCAAAATGCAGGTCAAAATTAATGAATGTCTCTTGATTCCACAAACTCTTGTGGCAGCATTTTTAAATTTTCTTAATGACACATAACATTCCTTCTGTTATTACATGTTTTAAATGTCATTTATTTCTGTTACTAAATTGAATTCCTTCAGGAATTTATAATTCAGGCCTCACACAGCATTTTAAGGAAAGTATGGGTTCAACAGATATTTGAAAAATTTCAGAGTATATTCTGAATACATATTTAAAGTAACTGACAAGTTCTTAAAAAGGAAATAACATTTAAGATTGTTTATATAAACTAATATAACACAAATCTAGTAGAATCTTCTAGCTGCTTAAGACTTTTGCATACTTTTTTTTGGTAGATATTGCTTACAAAATATTGGAGAGTACTTAAAATACCTTTTTCTTAAATGTCAAAAAAATTTCCATTTAGTAAAATGTATAATTAGTAAGTAAATGTTTCTGAACAAAGGCAAATCCAACAGACATTCTATTCAAAGCATGATAAACTCCAAGTAAGTAGAATCAAATTGCTAGAGCTTTTTGGATTTAATGTCCCTCCATACATACCTCTACCTCATCCAGTGTAGAGTCCTTATCTTGACACAAGCTCAAGGGAGAGTATTCTTCTGTATGTAATGATCAGCATATACATAAAAATTTTATACTTCAATAAATTGCATGTGGAAATAAATTATATGTGGAAAAACCCATATAATCTCAAGCTATTTAAAAATACAGTCATCTCTCACTAGTCTTAAATTTAAATAATCATTACTTTGAATTAGATGAACATAAAACTATTAATTCTTATTTTTCTTTTTTTGTAGTTTTCATACTTTCGCAACAAATCTATTCTGTAGCTACATCTCAAAATTAGAGATCATTTAGTCATTTTGATGGTTCTAGATTTTCTAGAATTTCTAATAATCTAGATTTCTAGATTTTCTAATATAAGGTAGACATAAGGATATAATTTTCCTAAATTAAAAGTGCAAGGAGTTATTTATTGGAAATTTCCCTTTCAGACAACTAAAGGGAAATAAATACACAAATCACATAATACTGTAACATTGCCTGCGATCTGAAATCTCTTATTTATCATAAATTATAAAGTTGAAATAAACACAAGAATTAAGCTTTTATACATAAATGTTAGCTAATTTCTTCTGGAGTATTCTTCGATTTAAAAGGTTAAATAAACTTATTTGCTTTTACATATTCCTCAAAACACTTTAGAATGTTCAATCAATCTTAATGATACCAGGTAATTGGAAACTCACCATTAATTTCATATAGTGAGCTTCCAATTTGCGTTTTATTAAATATTTACTTGAAAAAAAATACTAGAACTCTACCATTTAACTCATCCTCTGTTCTTAACCTTTTCTTTCTTTCTTTTTTTAAAAATCTCAAAATCAATCATATTAGTGTTTCCTGCAGGAAACCGTGACAGATTTGGCCATTCTTAAGGAAAGATTTTGCTTAAGGAAGCTCTTCATGATGAAGAACAAAACTGTACTTTGTTCTCAAATTCCTTATTTTTCTGTTAACATTTAAAATAGGAAAAAGTGAATCCTCACTATGAAAGATAAGATACAGTTCACTTAATGAAAATAACGGGTACTTTCTCTTAATCAGTCAAAAATTTTGGTAAACTATATCTTTGGTATCCCATTTCAACACATATTTGGTTGAGTCACCTTTCAACTCAAATGGAAAATACTGCATCATAAAGAAGACAGAGAAAGGAAAGAACTGATGAGTTCCAAAGGTCAAAGAAGACTTGGTTGGCTTTCTGTTGATGTGTGATAATGGACTTGCCTGAACCTTAATAATACATCCACGTGCTAAAAACGGTGGGCAACAGTGGTACAAGTGCTTCTGTTTCTCTTAATCACTGATGAAACATATAATAGAATGCTAGAATTGGGGGAAATTTTGGACCTCTTATAGTCCAACTTTTTTATTTAAGTTAACATTATGTGAATTTCACAAAATCATACAGCTTGTTAGCAGCAAAAATGAAAAGAAAAAAGCATAAGATAAAATGAAAAACGTAATTTATACATGCAACAAAAATTAAGATTTAAACTAGATTCAGAGACTTCTCATAAGAAGACAAGATAAAATGGTTAATTTTCCCAGTTTTAATGGATAACAATTTTTTCTTATTTTCTAAGTATTTTGGTATTGTTTAGACATTTAAAATGAATTTTCCTAACCATCAATGCCCATTTAGAAACTTCTTTTAATATAATTCGTCTGAAATGGTTGAAAAATGTACAACCATATTTAACAAAGAAAAATATCCTCTTGTCAAAATAGAGCATCGTACAATAAGAAAACAATACAATTTTAATACAAGCCTAGAAATGCTTCATGCCAACACTGGTATAAAAGCTTCACTATAATACAGCTAATCTAAATGTTTATACTTCACCATGCCATTAAGAATATGAATTTTTGTCTCTTTATAGATTCTTTAGTTTGCTACTAAATCATTAGCACTTCAATTTTTTTAAATCAGGTTTTTGCAGCTGGCAAAATTTAAGATTAAAATGATTATTTTAGGATATTTAATGTAGTCTAAAATTAAGTGGGAAAGTCAGTTAATCAAAGCACAAATTATAGAACATCTCAAGCTACTCATCAAGGTCTCTTGTTTATAGTGCATATCTGTGATTAATTTATGAATGTCTGAGATGTGGGAATTTACACATGGTTTTGCAGACAAGGCATGCCTGGAAATGTGCTATACTACTTGAAATGGACGAAAAAAAATAAAATACAAAGTACTGAAAAATAAATTGCAGAAGATGAGGATGCACAAAAAGGGTAAACATTTATCAAACATGTTATATTAGGGAGAGGAAACTTTCCCTGTTGGTGAAGTTCCATGGGATTTTTTGTTCTATGCATATATCATGTCAGGTTAGAAAATATCACAGATAAATATTACATTGTATAATATAGTATTCTGAATACAAATAAGCGGGATATTTTAAATGTCAGTGCATAGTAGATATTTCACATGTGGCTTTTATTCTAATTTGTTTTGATGATTTTACACTTGAGAATGATACCCAGGCTTATAGTGAAATGATGATACTCTACCACAGTTGTGGTTTCTTATAAAACATTTAATTAAGACCTTCAAGTTTTAAACTAGAAAATCACGCATATCAATTTAGAATGTTATGTAAAAATAGGTGAATCTTACTGACAATGATTTTACTTGAAATATACTTATTTAACATACAGTTAAGAGTGTATTAAAATGTTGCTATGTAGATAATTTTTTTCTCTAACCCTTAGCAAAATTACATATTTCAACTAAAACTAATTCATCTTCATTTGTTAAAAATGAAATTTTTTAATATGGGGAAATATTATGCTCATCTTAAAGAAAATCATATACAAAGTTCTTGTCATAATGTTGTTGATTTACTCTCCCAGACTAAAAATATCAAATGGTGTCATTTAGTAACTACAAACAAAAATAAACACCAAACCAAACCTCACACTCCTCAAACAAAACAAAACAAAACAAAACACAAAACTTGTTGAATTTACTGGATTAATCTTCAAATGGATTGACTTAAATTTTCTTGATTTCACTCAAAAGAATGCTTTTGTTTTCATATATTCCCAAATTTAACCCTTCTAAAATTATTGTGTTTGAATATTTAAAACTGTTCTTTAAGTTGTAACTTAAGTCATGAATTCAAACAAATCAAGTTTCAAAACAAAACCTTGTATATTAATACTGGTTTTGCTTTTTTTTTAATTAGCAATGATTCAGTAACAACTACTCTTTATGCATATGTTTTTATGTAGTTGTAAGAACATGGAAGACAAATGTATTGTCTGCCAATGCTAGTCATTGAAACTTTCAGAGACGAAGAAAATGTGTTATATTTATGCTGTCTGACATGGTAGCCAATGACCATATTTGACTAATGAATATTTGAAATATAGCTTGCATGACTGAAGAAATATTTTTATTTTAATTTTAGTTGATTTAAATATACATATAAATAATGTATAAATATAATAATGTATATTATAATAATGTAATAAAGTATAATATAATATAATAATGTGATAATGTATAAATATACACATATGCATGTGATTAGTGACATATCAGACAGCATAGGTCTTGACTAAATGTTTTCACACCATTCTGATTATGATCCTCTATTAGTGTATAAGTGCATTTATGTATAAAGCATATAATTTACAAACTATATTATTAGTTATATTATAAAAATTAGTTATATAATAAAATAAATAAATAGAATTTATTTAGGCAGAGGGAGAGAGAGAAGCAGGCTCCCTGCCGAGCCTGGAGCCCAACGGGGGGCTCCATCTCAGGACCCTGAGATCATGACCTGAGCCAAAGGCAGATACTTAACAGACAGAGCCACCCAGGCACTCCTCATTAGCTAGTATTTTTAAGATATAAATATGGAATAAACTATATCTTTAATAATAATGTATATGTGTGTATCCCAGATAGTGTTCTTCAGAGTTTTTAAATTCTGCTAATATTTTTTCAGATCTTATTAAACTGTCACTGTCTTAAGTCTACAAAAGTATTCATGTGATGAGTAGGAGAGATGTTAGCTCTGTAGTTTCATTGGGTATATTTATTACATCCATGGGTATATTTATTGCATTGAATAGGTTGTCTAAAAAGGGAGATCTTAAAATTAGTTTATAAAACATATGTAATTTACAATGTTTTATAATATCCTAAAAGACAATAGAAAGAGCCTCACTGTTGAGGCCTCTAAGTGGTAGATAATTTATGTAATAAACATGAACTGTGATTGTCAAAACCTTATGGTCTGGGTGGAGAAGCTCATGAAATCAATAAGTTAAATATTAGTAAAGCACAATTTCTTTTCCAGAACTCCATCAAAAAAGCTGTCTTTAAAAAAAAGCAGTCTTAATATTTTCTTTCCATAATCAGTAGTTTGATCAGCACTGTCCTTCCACCCCCCCTTTTTTTTTAAAATGGTCCACTTTGGATATTAGTCTAGGCTACACTGTTTTATTTTCTTAATGAAAATATCAGATCAAAGAGAATTGATTTCTGATAGAATATAAAGAAGGAAGGAAGGAAAGTAGAAAGGAAGGAAGGAAAGAAGGAAGGAAGGAAGGAAGGGAGGGAGGGAGAAAGGAAGGAAGGAAGGAAAAAATAGGGGAAATCTTGGTTATATCTGATCTCTATCCATTCTTCCTTCTGACTACTGTCTCATAGTTTTCTTTTGGGGAAGTACCTACCTCCACTTGTCCATTTGATACAAGTGGAGCTAACAAATCACTGTATCAGTTGGAGTCCCCCACCCTCGCCTTTTCAATGTATGATTAAAACTGGCCTAAAGTGATATTGAATGGAAATCTTGAGGAAGCAAAGAAGAAAGTAGGAAATAAAGAGCATCCTGAGTGTCTATTCAGGCATGCATGAAATCTATGCTTCACTTTTCTGTTATATAAGTCAATACATTAGCATTGTTCCTTACACTAGTTTAACTTTCTGTCATCTCCAACTGAAAATATTCTGAATAAAAACTAAGCTCTAATAGACATGCTACTACCTGACAGAAATAATTGCCAAAAAACTTTCCAAACTTGGTAAAATCTATACATCCAAAAAGCTCAACAAATCCAAGAAGGATAAACACAAAGAGATCCACCTCTAGACACATTATAATCAAATTGTTGCACACTGAGGACAAAGAAAAAATCCTGAAAAGAGCAAGAGACAAACCATTCATGATTTATAAAGGATTAATAAAATTAACACCAGATTTTTTTCATCAGAAATTATGAAGGCGAAAAGGGACAAGGATGACAATTTAAAGTGCTAGATATTTTTTTAAGTCAATGAAGAATTCAGTATCTGGCAAAACTACACTACAAAAATGAAACTAAGACGTTCCCAGATAAGTAAACTCTGAGGACACTTGTTAACATAGATTTGCCCTAGAAGAAATATTTCTTTTAATATTAAAGGGAATTCTTTAAGTTGAAATGAAGGGACACTAAAAGTAACTTGAAACCACATGAAGGAAACAAACAAACAAACCTGGTAAAGGTAACTCCACAACTTAATCTAAAATCAAGATTAATCTTTATTGTATATTGTAGTTTATAAGTCCTTTTTTATTTTCTGTACCACTTAAAAATACATAAAAAATAGAAATCTATGCTAATGGGCAACTAATGTATAATGGTATTTTTGACAACAACACAAGAGGAGAAGAGTTGTACAGAAACAAAATTTCTGTATACTAAAGCTAAGTTGACATTAATTCAAATCAGATTGCAATAAGTTAAATGTATTAATTGTAATCCCCTGGGTGATCACAAATAAAATATCTAAAAATATGCACAAAATCAATCGCTATGGGAATCAAAAGTGTACACTAAAAAAGATTATCAAACAAAAGAAGGCAGTAGAGGAGAAATAATAAAAAAAAGAAAGGCATAAGACAGGAAATTAGAAAACAGCTGTAGCCCTTATCAATAATTACTTTAAATGCAAATGGTTACACTCTCCAATCAAAAGACAGAGGTTATCAAAATGGATTTTTAAGAACTCATGATCTAACTATATGCTGTCTGTAGGAGGTTTACTTTTTTGGGGAAGACACAAATCATTTCAAAGCAAAAGAATGGGTAATATATTCCATGCAAATAGTAAGCAGAGATGAGTTGGTGGTAGCTATACTAATATCAAACAATATAGACTTTGAGACAAGAGCTCTTACCAAAGGCAAAGACAGATCTAATATATGGATAAAGAGTCAATTTGTCAAGAATATATAACAATTACTGACATACATGCACTACAGAACAGAACCCCTAGATATATGAAGCAAACATTGACAGAACTGAAGGTAGAAATTGATGTTTTTTACGATAATAATTGAAGAACTTCAGTACACCACTTTTGATAATGGATAATGCATCAAGACAGGAAATCAACATGGGAATAGAGAACTTGAGCAACACTATAAACCAACTACACCTAAGACATATAAAACACTCTGCCACCAGCAGAATACACATTTTTTTCAAGTGTACATGGAAGACTCTCCAGGACAGATAATATAAAAAATAAATTTAGATAAATTGTAAAAGACTGATATCATGAAAACTATCTTCTCTAACCACAATGGAGTGAAGCTGGAAATCAATAACAGAGAAACTAGAAACCACAAATATGTATAAATAAACTTACTTAACCACTCTTAACCAATGGGTCAAAACCATGGGTGATGTGGGTAGAAATCATAAGGGAAATTAGAAAACACTTAAAGACAAATGAAAACAAAACAAAACAAATACCAAAATTAGGTGTTTTGCAGCTAAAGTAATGTTTATAGGAAAAATTAAAGTAATAAACATATACATTAAAAGAAAATCGCCTCAAATCAATACCCAAACTGTACACCTTAAAGAACCATTAAAAAGGACAGAGAGAAAGCTAAATTCATACCTAGCTCAAGAAAGGAAATAATAAAGATTAGAGTAAAGATAAATGACATAGAAAATAGAAAAGTAAAAAGAATCAATGAAACCCAATCTTGGTTCTTTGAAAAGATGAAAAAAAAATGGTTAACAACCTTTTAGCCAGATCAAGAATGGGGGAAAAAAATAAAGACATGAATAAAATCAGAAATGAATATGGTTTACTATTACTGACACTGTAGAAATAAAATGATTATAAAAGAATACAACGAACAACTATATATCAACAAATTGAATAACCTAGATATAATAAAACCCTACAAACACACGTTACCAAAACTGACTTAAGAAATAGAATCTCAAAAGCCCTGTAACGTTTGAATCAATGATTTAAAAACCTCCTAAGAAAAATAGCCCAGCAACAGATGGCTTCACTGATGAATTCTACCAAACGTTTAAAGAAGAATTAACATCACTACTTCTCAGACTCTTCCAAATAATAGAACAGGAAGCAATACTACCTAACTCATTCAAAGAGGCCAGTATTATCCTGATACAAAAATCCAAAGATACACACACACACACACACGCACACACAAATACCACAGACCAATATTCATTATGAAGATAAACACAAGAATTCTCAACAAAGTACTAGCAAACCAGGTGGAAAAGCATATTAAAAAGATTGTACACCAGGGTCAACTAATTGAGAAAACAATTTACAACAACATCAAAAAAATAAAATAACTAGGGATAAGTTTAACCAAGGAGGTGAAAGATTTGTATATTAAAAACCACAAAACATCACTGAAACAAATTAAGGCCTACATAAAATGCAGTCACTATGTTCATGAATTGGAAGACTAACTATTGTTAAGATGGCAATATTGGAGAGGTCTGTAGATGTAATACAATCCCTATCAAAACCCCAACACCATTTTTTGGGGGGCAGAAACAGAAAAGCCTAACCTCAAATTCATATGGAATTGAAAGGGTTCTAAGATGTCAAAACAAATCTGAAAAAGAAAAAATTTGGAGAACTCACCCTTTCAGATTTCAATACCTACTACAAAACTACAGTGAATCAGTGTGGGACTGACATAGGGGAGCTATAGAGAGATCAATGGAATAGAATTGAGAGTCTAGAAAGAACTATGCACCTATGGGCAGTTTTTGACAAAAGGCCCTGAGATGATTCAGTGGGGGGAAAAATAGTCTCCTCAACAAATAGTACTGAAACAATTATCTACATGCAAAAGAAAGAAGGTACACCTCTACCTCATACCATATACAAAAATTAACTTAAAAAGGATGAAAAACCTATATATAAAAGAGTTAACACCATAAAACTCTTAGAAGAAATCATAGGAGTATCTCTTTATGGATTTGGCTTTGGCAATGGATTCTTACATATGGCACCGAAAGTATAAAAAATAAGAGAAAAAAAATAGGTAAACTGTATTTCTTCAAAATTTAAATATTTGCTGTTTAAAAGGACATTACCAAGAAAATAGAAACACAGCTATAGAATGGGAGACATATTTAAAAATCCTATCTCTCACAAGGATCTTGTATACAGAGGATATAACTAGCTCTTAAAACTCAACAAGACAAACAACCCAGCTAAAAAATCAGCAAAGGGCTTTAGTAGACATTTCTCCAAAGTAGGTATACACATGATCAACAAACACATGAAAATATGTTCAATACAAATTAGTCATTAGGAAACTACAAACCAAAACTACAATAAGGTTCCACTTCACATCCCCTACAATAGATATAATAAAAACTTTTTAAACAATTAAAAAAAAAGAATTGGTGAGGATTTGGAGGAATAGGAAAACTTGTACATTGCTGGTAAGAATGTAAAATGTTTCATCTTCTGTGGAAAAGTTTGGCAGTTACTGAAAAAGTTAAACGTAGAACTAACATATGTGCTCGACATCTCTAATCATCAAGGAAATGCAAATCAAAACCACAGAGATATCACTTCACACTGTTATGACTATTACCAGGCAGGAGATAACAAATGCTGGTGAGGATATGGTGGTGGGAATGTAAACTGGTGCAGCCACAGTGGAAAAGAGTAAGAAGTTTCCTCAAGATATTAAAAATTGAATTACCTGGGTACCCTGGGTGGGCATTTGGTTAAGCCTCTGACTCTTAGTTTCAGCTCAAGTTGTGATCTCAGGGTGATGAGATTGAGGCCTGTGTCAGGCTCTGCATTACACACAGAGTCTGCTTAAGATTCTCTTCTCTCTCTACCCCACCCCCCTTTTCTTTCTTTGCCTCAAATAAATGAATGAATAAATACATAAAGAAGGAAGTAAGTAAATAAGTAAATAAATAAACATATTTTTTTAAAAAAATAGAATTGCCCTCCACCACAAAGGATGAATACCCAACTTTGGATCAACATGGACAGGACTGGAGGAGATTATGCCGAGTGAAGTAAGTCAAGCAGAGAAAGTCAATTATCATATGGTTTCACTTACTTGTGGAGCATAAGGAATAACATGGAGGACATTAGGAGAAGGAAGGAAAAGTGAATTGGGGAAATCAGAGGGGGAGACAAACAATGAGAGACTGTGGACTCTGAGAAAAAATCTGAGGGTTTTGGAAGGGAGGGAGTGGGGGGATGGATGAGCCTGATGGTGGGTATTAAGGAGGGCACATATTGCATAGACACTGGGTATGGAACACAAACAATGAATCTTGGGACACTAAAAAAATAAAATAAAATTTTAAAAAATACCCACAAAAAAAGTAAAAAATAGAATTACCATGTGACCCAACAATCCTACTTCTGGGTATAAATCCAAAGGAAACAAAATCATTATTTCAAGAAGTATCTATAGTCCCATGTTCACTGTAGCATTATTCACAATAGCCAGGGTATGGAAGGAACCTGAGTCCATCATACATACATACATTTTACATATATAATATATGATACATATAGCATATATAATGAAGTATTTTACATATATGAAGTATGTGATATATATATTATGTCATACATTAAATAAAAAAGGAAATCTTTTCACTTGTAACAACATGGGTGAATCTGAAGGGCATTATGTTAAGTGAAATAAGCCAAATGAAAAGACAACTACTGTATGGCATCAATTATGTGAACTATTTTTTTTTAAATCATGTTATAGAAACTAAGAGTAGAAAAGTGATAGCCAGAATGAAGGAAATAGGGAGAGGGTGGTAAAAGGGTTAAAGTGTTCAGCTATAAGATCAATAAGGTATGAGGATCTCGTGTAAAACATGGTTACTATAGTTGATAACACTAAAAACAAATAAAAAAGATAAATATATCAGATGATGTATATAGTAATTAACTAAATGGTGGAAATCCTTTGGAATGATATATGTATATATCAAATCACAATATACACTAAATCTTTTATAATTTTATCTGTCAATAACACCTTAATAAAGCTGGGAGAAAATTAAAAAACAAAAAATTGGAAGAAAGGAAAACTAGACACAAGAAAAAACATTGTGAGGCTGTTGCCGTCACCCAGGAAAGATATAAAGATAGTATAGGCTCAAACGAGGCAACAGAGGTAGAAAAGAACAGATACTCTATATTCTAAAAGATAGGTTTGACAGTATCAAATTTCCAAACAAAAGATCTTTATAAATTCTCTAATTATTCTAGACGTTGCTATCAACATGCTTCTGTTAATTCCTTAAATCTGTGTTGGGTTTTTATCCCTACTATGAACCCTATTATATCTACACATAGCTAAAAAAAAAAATTTCCTCCCAGGTTTATGCCTGAGGTAAAATGCATTTCAATTTAAAATATCAGAAAGAGACTGAATCTGCAGCTAGTTGCTCAGTGACCATAGTGTCTGGACACCTAAAAGCTACCTGAAAGTTACTATGACCTTGGATCACAGCTTAAGCCACTGTCTCACAGAAACTCTAGAACATGGATTACTTATGACAGCCTAGTTTGTCAAATATGTTTTAAATAGAGATTATTTAAAGGTCTCTTTCACTTAGGTTATTACACAGAAAGTGTTTTACAGACATGTATAAATCATTTATCATAAGAACTCCACATGTATTTTTAGATAAATTGTATGTCCTTTAAGGAGGGGAGCTGCTTTTTAATAAGTAGGAGGCCTGAAGAGCCAAGTTTTATTTTGAATGGGCTGTTGGAACCCAAGGGATGAGTGAACAAATGCAGGTGGTGTAACAAGTCCTGCCCGGTCTGTTCCCATCGTCAGCATTGTCCTCTCTTATAATGAAGGGCATTACTCACAAAAACAGTGTGCCAAGGATAAAGAAGTGGGAGGTGAGATGACCTAATAAGTCTGGCCATGTGTAACTTCTGTGATTCTTCAGAAATGTACAAAGGACACAGTATCTGCTGGAAGCCAAAGGAAGCAAGACACAGACATGAGAAGGTCCAAAGTGGGGATTAATTTTGAGACTGTTTTTAATCTCAGTAGTATTTTTTGAGTCCCAATGTCAAGATGAGAGAACTGATAAATTCTGCCTTTTAGAAGGACTTAGTGAGATCATATACACTTCTGAGATGATGGGGATCAACCTGTCAAGTCACGTGATCTACACAAATGATGAGCACACAGGAATTGGGCTGCTAAACACAGTGCCAGCTCTGGAGAGACTCCAAAGAGGCTCCACATTAAAATGAGCATCAAGCAATTTCTCAGTTTCACATCATTCTCTGCAGTCCCACTGAATAGATCTAGGTTAACGTCTTTGAGGGCACCATGAGTCCTGCCTTCCTATAATAGAAAATCTGGCCATGTGGTTATGACTCAAAAGCTCCTGCTATAGTACTTGGCAGTACTATAGCACTTGTACAGTACCCATTTTGAAAGAAAGGTCAACACTAGGCAAGATTCTATTGGGGAGAGGCACCTGGGTGGCTCCGACCAGTGAGCATCTGCCTTTGGCTCAGGTCATGATCCCAGTTGGGATGGGGCCCCTATCAGGCTCCCTGCTTGGTGGGGAGCCTGCTTCTCCCTCTCCCTCTGCCATTCCCCCTGCTCATGCTCTCTTGCTTGGTTTCTCATTCTATCTCAAAAAAATAAAATCTTAAAAAAATATATTGGGCAAAAGATGTGAAGTCAAGGTCCTTAAAATAACCATATACAGTAAAATTCTGTATTAATTTTCTATATTAAACCCAGAATGCCTTCCTGTCAACACACACACACACACACACACACACACACACACACACACACACACATGCCCCTCAGGAAAAAGATGATTAGAAAGGTTAAAGAAGATCCTATGAAACTCAAACAACATGAAATGTGAGTGGATTATACTACCATAAACCACATAGGAATATGTCAGCCTTAACATGTTTACTATTGCCAGATAAATATAGGACATCTTACAGTTTTCCTACCTAAACTTATTTACTCTAAGTCAAGTCCCAGACTACATTAGCATTTTTGCCCTGTGAAAATTTCCCATACACTATGCTTCTTGACTGTGAATTACATGAAATAAACATGTATCTGCCTTTCTCATCTTTTTAAAAAATAATTATGTATTCCTTCATCAAGCACTTATCTTCATGCCTTTCCTGCTATGAGTACATTTATACATTCAACCAAAAGATAATGGTAACCATAACAAAAATTCACTGAGTTTGGGCTTGGCTTGGGTGGGCTGAGAAGTAAAAACAAATTTAACAGTATAATCTATACTCTACCTTGGAAAATATGATGTGCAGAAAAAAGCTACAGAAGAACAAAGATTATGTGATAGCAATTAAAATGTCCATTGAATACAGTTAAAATAAATAAGTTTCTCATATATATGATGTTAAATATCATATATATAATACATACTATCATATATCATTAATATAATACATATGATATATAATATATATCATATATATAAATATATATTAGTATTAATATATTTAATAATTTCACCTCACTTAAAATACTTAATCTTTATGTATAATGCTCATCTTTTGCCTCCATTATTAAATTTGGGAGGAATAATATAATATGCATTACTCTGAGTAAACTACGTCCCTCATTTGATTTCTAAGTTAAGGACACCACCTTTGGGTGCCTGGGTGGCTCAGTGGGTTAAAGCCACTGCCTTCGGCTCAGGTCATGATCCCAGAGTCCTGGGATCAAGGCCCGCATCGGGCTCTCTGCTCGGCAGGGAGCCTGCTTTCTCCTCTCTCTCTGCTTGCCTCTCTGCCTACTTGTAATCTCTCTCTCTGTGTCAAGTGAATAAATAAAATCTTTAAAAAAAAATAAGGACACCACCTTTAAATATTGAACAATACTTAAAACATAATTCTCAACTATCAGCATTCTTTACTTTTTAATTGAGTAATGAGAAGAAGCCATATCATGTAAAAATCTAATTTTTACTTTAAAATCGCATCCACTGATGCTTTTTAAAAGATACATGTTCAAATAATTGTCTCAACTTTCAGGACTTTACAAGTAAAGTAAGACACTTTTAATCTTGAAAGATCATGAAAATGAGTTAACCTATCTTTAAAACAAATATCCTTTGCCACCTGCAAGCAGCTGTAATTTTATAGTAAATCCTGTAAGTCAGAATACAGAAATTCTGAGTGTTTTCACCATAGCAATTGATACAATGTGTTTAAAAAAAACAAAGCAAAATGAAACAAAACAAACAAACAAACAAAAACAACCTTTGGTATCTTGAAATTTCTCCTAATTTGTTTGTATACAAGAGCATCTGTTATCCTTAGCAAAGTCATGCAGGGTGGAATCCCCCCAGTCTTCAGAGTGTCAAAACTGTAACAGCTGTGGTCATTCTGAAGCCTATGATTTGAATATTAAGTGATGTATCAATGTCAGCACATGTGTAAGGGAATTTGGAATCTGGATGATTGGTCCTAAAGGTACAATCTACCTTCTTTTTCAGTTCTCTGAGTTTTAAAGATCAAAACTCAGAGAACTGAAAAAGAATGTAGATTCTTCCATGGGTTGTAGAACAACTATATATACATGCTAGATGTCAATCTTTAATACAAGTCACCTGACTCTAAAACCCTCTATTTATAAGAAACTGAATTAATTCAAGATAAGACAGAATCTCTACAGTCAAGGAATTTGCAGGCTATCTAGAGACACGGATATATAAACTATTAGTTGCAATGCATTTAAAGAAATACATAAAAATTTCTAAGATATTATTATACAAAGATATTATTAAAAGACAGCTACAAAATTTCTAGGCAGGTAAAGGTAAGAAGAAGAAGGAAAACCTGGTTTTAAGGCAGTGTAAGAAACAAAGCAGAGAGTCAAAAATAGCAGGTATTGCTCTAAGGAAGGATACCTATTTCAGAATGCTGATGCAAAAGTATGAAGAAAGGGGAGAGGGTAAGAAAACTAAACCAGATCATTTCTAAAATACTGTGGGTTTTTTCCTTAACTTTAAACTTATTTATTTGTACTAATAAAATATTTTCATTTGCTTTTCTTTTTCATTTGCTTTTATGTTTGATATTCTTTTATTTTTCCCATAGTGATATTATGTTGCAGACAAAAGAATCTGAGATGCAGTTGCTAGGTAAAGATGTGTCCTTGGGCAAGTCATTTAACTGCTGTGTGCCTTCGTTTCCTTATATTTTAATTGGAAGAATAATTGAGGCAACTTCTATGGTACTCATTAGTGATACGATTAGACTGGAGGCAGGGAAGCTTAAGGTTGTTATTTTTATCATTATTTTGTCAAATTTATAGATTCACAAATGAAAATATGTGCCTGAATGCATTTTATATTCCCATATGATGAAATAATAAAACATAATTCTATATGAAAATTTAGGTCATTGAAAACAGAATACAGGAGGGCTAATAATTTCTATAGTTGGTCCTCCATTTAGCCATGTAAGGGATACATTGTCAATTATTTAATTTTTTTCAATTATTTAATTCTCATTACAAAAAAGAGAATACCAGGGCCTAAGCAAGGTTTTTTTTTAGAATTGAAGCCTAACTTTCTCAGATTATTAATGGGATTACCAAGTGGTGAACTAGACAATATTTTCAAGCAATTGTTATAATTAGTGAAATATTATTTTTAGTGTCTATAGACAAAGCCAGATCAAACTTTTAATCATAATAATATGATGTCATTTCACTGAAATGGATTATCATTGTTACTCTCTGATTCTCTGACTTTATTCAAAAATAAAATTTGGACATCCTTGTGGATGTATATTTGCTCTTCCATAAATATTATTTGCTCAGCAGCATTTTGATAAATGGTGAACAGAGAAAAAAGCTAGGTATATCATAGTCATATTAAAATTACCACAAATAAACATTATCTTAATGAAAACATTTATAATAGAAAATAACTCTAGAAAAATTTCAGATGTCCACACCAGACATACAAATAAAAGAGGATGTAGTTTCTACCCTCTGAAACCTTGTGTAGGAAAAGAGAACTTGGAGACAAAAACTTTGTGATTCTTTATAACATCACATGGGTGTGGACTAAATAAATTTCCAGAGTAGATATAACAGTAAAATCCTATAAATTGAACTTTTCTTCCTTCTTTTTTAGGTTTTTTTCCTCAGTTAAAATTAGGGACAATATATTACTGTGTATCATATATTATTGCATACATTTGGATTCATTTTACTAACATGTCTATTTTTCTCTCTTAATACCACAAATTACAAAATACAACTCATGGTATCTCTAGTATAATATGGAGTCATACCAGACATTTGGACAAAATTAATTTTGGAATAATGCATTAAAGGAAACAAAATGGGAAGATTAGGAATAAAAGTTAACTGCTATACTAGGTCAAGCAAAATTTTGGATTTTTTAGTTTCTTAAATTTTAAAATGATGCTAAGAAATTAATTTCCAGGGGTACCTGGGTGGCTCAGTCTGTTAAGTATCTGCCTTTGGCCCAGGTCATGATCCCAGGGTCCTGGGATAGAGCCCCACATTGGGTTTCCTGCTCAGTGGAGAGCCTGTCTCTTGTCTCCCTCTGCTCCCCCCAACCCTCTCTTTCAAATAAATAAATAAAATCTTCAAAAAAAAATGAATTTCCATGTGTTAGTTTTCTGAAATAACATGGCTCATTCTCACATGCTATTAAAAAAAGAATAGTCCAAACATTTATGTATACAAAGTCTCAGGCATTGTGCTGCAGGCTAGTGATTACAGATATAAATGTCATAGCTTTAAAGTTTAGTTGGGCAAGTATACACACAGACAAACACATTCACTTCAAAATAAAACTGCACACTCACTGAAGAATGAAAACATGTCTAATTTGTTTTGCATCATATGTCCTATTCTTATGCAGAATCTTGGTGATAGAAGCTATTCCATAAATATCTGTTAAATAAATGAACAAATGAAGAAAAGGACCCAGGAAGAGACCTGAAGGAGGAGCACTGAACTGAAAGTGGAGGTTCAAGAATGACTTATAAAGAGAATACAACTAAATTCAGTGCAAATATTTATCCATTCAAAAGTGTAAATGTCCTAATGTTAACTGTAATAGGACTTATCAAGTGTTTTTAAAAACTGACTCACAATGCTGCTCATCATGAATCAGACAAAAGAAAATTTAAAGCACAAAGTAATGGCTAAAAGCACGATATAAATAGATCTGTTGGATCCAAGTAAGCAGGTGTACCAGAACTGGGTAAAAAATATTAGTAATAGCTGTACAGAGTGCTTTAAAGACATTTTCTCATTTAATCCTCAGCTCAGTTCTATGAAATAGGCATTATTAGTATTGTCCTCATTTGCAGATTAAAAAAAAAATGGATGCCTAGAGAAGTTGAGTGGCTTATTTAAACCTACAACCGCTAGTAGGTTGCAAAGCTAGGGAAAACAAACAAACAACCAAACAGGGCTGTCTGCCTTCAGAATGTCCAGTGCTCCAGTGCCTACAGATGATATACCAAAGACAAGAATAACTGCCATAGGGCTGTAGTTATACTACAGTAATAAGAAAGCTATCGACTGAGTACCTGATATGTGTGAGAGACTGGTAGGCATTCTACCTACATTATATTTTTTAATCTTCACATCAAGTTATGGTATAAGCATTATTTTAATGAATTAAATAATGAGAAAACTGAACCTCAGAGTTAAGCTATATTACTTACTTAAGACTATAAAGTTAGAAATGACAGAGGTTAAATTCCAGTGGGGATATTTTTGAAATCCACATTCTGTTCTCTCCTTAGATTGCTCAACTGCCAAAGAACCTAAATATGGCTATTCAAATTGGAGGAATGTTTTCCATAATCAGTGATTTTTGAAACAAAAGATGGAATTATCCTAGATAGACATAACACCTGAGCCAAATCTGGCTCTAAATATTGCAGTGACTCATTATACTGATACCAAAGAGCCCCACACTGTTTTTTCTAGAAAAAGCTGAATTTCTTAATATGGTCCTTTAATTAAAAAAAATCATTATGACTTTTTATTTGGATATAATGGTTTCAATATTTCCATGATTTAAATGGACCTTCTCACCAGTTATAATGAAGAATTTAATTGCATCACTCATTTGCATATAAATATTGCAATGCCCCCTTTTGGTTCCATAGTATCAAGGCCAAATTCTATTGCCTAGCATATATGCCTTCCATAATACGGTCCATGTTTAATTGTCAATCAAGGCTTACATGGCACTATTCTATCATAAATGCTTCACTCCAGACAGACCTGTTTCCTTTTTCAACACTCTCTCTTTTATTTCTGCACTTTCATTCATCCAACTTCAGTTTGGAGAAAATGCTTTACTGGAATCACCTTTTTGAAAATTAGCAATTAGATTTACAAATGCACAGTGTTTTGCAGCATCTTGTGACCTTTCTGGCAATCCCATAAAAGGTGACAAAACAAACAAATAACAATGACAACAAAAAAGGTGACAAAACTCCCCTTACTAACATTAAAGCCCTGATCTATAGTCACCCTTTTAATTTCTACTGAGATGCTTTTAGATAATACTTCTGAGAGTAGTCACAATTATCTGCTTGTGGTTACTATATAACTGGCTATTGTTATGTGTTGCATTATATATAGGATTATATATAATACAATAACCATATATATTAATTATAACATCATACATTGTTATATATTGTATTATATAACTGACTATTATTATATAATTGGATGTAACATACTTAGAAGAAAAAAACTATCACAAATGCAGCTATCACTATCAAGAATGCTGGTCATTGTTAATGCTATTGCTCTACTACAAACATGGTTATGGAACAGAACAAATCCTCTGTATATGATATTATGTTAGGTAGTACTAAAGCATGTAGACCTTTTATTATGTTTATTGACCATTAACTACCTTGCTTTACTAGGTTGGTGAGAGTACTGAAAACATCATATCTGTCCATCACAGGACATGATGATCTTTTGGAGGTCTGTGTTGAGCAGATGGTCAATGTCTATAGCCAGCATGCCTGCCAGTGTTACCCTGCATTTGCTTCTGCTAGCAATGCATGCATCATCAGATCATACTCCACATCTTAGAGACTGGAAATCATTCTCACATTGTCATCATTGTCATCATTATTTTCTCCTATTTTTTGACAAGAAAGACAATCATGGATTTTGAAAATATGTATTTGTTCACTTAAGTATCACTTGGCAACACCCTTGACTTTGGAGATATTTTTTGTAACTCATAATGGATTTCTTTGTCATATTTTCAAACAGTGAAGAAAAATACCTGGTACTACCATGCAGACTTATTTTTGCAAGTATGCTCTGCTTTGCTGGAGGACTTCCAGTTGTATTTTAGCTCAATTGTCCATTCTCTGCTACCCTAGACCACACATTTGAGCTATCAAATGACTTACAATATATTTTTCTGATCTAAGCAATCTTTCAAATTTTAAACCATGTGAACTCTATCATCACGTGTGTGTGTGCACATATGTGTATTTGGATGCATCCTTCCTTTTTTAGTTTAACTTTTTGAGAAGTTATAAGAAATCAATTGTCTTGTCAATAAATGGTGAGCAGGTGTGGATAATAAATGATCAATATAGAATATTTCACCATTCTGTAACTTTTTTTTTTAAGCTGGGACTATCTCTGTGTCAGATGGAATCAGAATCAGAGTGCCTAATTTTTTTTCTGGCTTTCAACCACATTAAGTTTGCACCCACATGTTTTAGCTTAGACTGTGATTTTTTAGTTCTGTTTTGAACCAGGAGCTATTTTCCCCTCCCATATTAGAATTGTCCTTCACATAAGTGTTAGTATAACCAAATCAAATCTATAAAATGAATGTGAACTTCAAACTATATACAATAATGTGCTTGGCTGAAAATGTTTCTCAAAAGGACGGAAATAGTTAAATATAATACAAAGTAGATAGGCCAACCAAGAAATATTAGTGTCCAAAGTTTCCAAATAAACATTCAATGCATTATTTTAATAGTGTCTAATGTAAATATCTCAGGGTAACTCCATAGAAAATGTTACAATGAAACAGAAAACTAAGGTGAATCAAAGTTGTATCTATCTGTACTTTATTATTTCCTGAACCATATAGTGTCAATTATAGGATTATAGATACAATCAAGAAATTTGCATATTCTAAAACATTGTAAAGGCGTTAATATCATCACAATTGTTTCAGGAAGATTGTTCAGATTTTTCTGAATGAATTATTAGCTTAAATTTGGAGGATTTTTTGAGACATTTCAAAATGATCAATTTCATTACAGAAAACCTAAATCTTTAGAATAATGCTTTCATTCATATCAAGACACTGAAAATACTGACTTTTTATGAGGTTTGGATGAGAACTCCTCCTTTCTCTTTTTACTCATATCCAACCATTTCTTCCCCACTTGACTTCCCTCCCATTAGTCATCTAAATTATGGGTTGGGATAGGCAGGAAAGGGGAATATTGCTAGCTGCTTCTTGGAATGAAGACATTGAAAAAGAGATGGGTGACTTCATTTCCTGAGATTCAGGTTACTACAGTATGAACTAATATCTGATCCCTATAGAATTGAATACAAAATATAATGTATTAAGGCCCACTATCAAGACCCTATCAAACCTCTTCAGGCTAGTTGGGAAACAGATTTACCCAGTAAGCAAATGTGATCCCAATAGTATTTATTTATTATAATGCTTTAGATGACTTAGTTCCTTACAATATTTTAGGATAAATTATCAGTCTCTATTTTGTGCTTCTTTAAAAGGGACATCTAAAAATTGCAAAACTAAAAAAAAAATCACTGTGATTCATTCTTCCCTGTTTAATTCAACCCTTTAAGTTTTACGGAAGACTCTCTTAGTAAGGAAATGTAATTTTAATTATTTTAGGAATGTGAAAATCTGGTCCTTTAATCTATGTGAAGTTGAATTTTACTTGATGGCTAAAATCAACTTACATCCTCCTCGGAAGCTTTATTTATATATAAATGGAGTTTGGGATTTTAGCTAGGGTTCAAAACAATTGTTTAGTGATTTATGAAACACTGGAATTAATTGATGCTTACTTCAATGAGACAGTGAGTTATGTTCTGACTTTAAAATTTTTCGAGAGCTTATAATCTATTATGATACCAACTATAGATTCTTTCAAAATCCCTGACTCCACAATTTGCCATAAAAATCTATTTTAAATTTGGAGTGCTTAAGTAAAGAGCTTTTATGATATGGCTAATTCAAGCCTCTCAAAGAATTTTTTGAGTGTGGCTTTGTTTCATCCCATATTTCTGTACACATAGACTGTAAATATCTCTGCAAATTGCTCTGCTGGGGTAATCACAGTTATGCTGCCCTACTTCTGATTAAATCCTAAAAATCACTCCCATCATCTTGAGAATATAATCTGTTTCATAATCCTGCCAAGGAAAGAGAAGATATTCTTGCTCTTCTGCATTCTTCTTCCTGGATCTCTAAATCCATCAGGTAATCTACATAGTGCAGATATTGTATAAAAAGGAAACTCGAAGTTTCCAGACGTGTCTAAATCATTAAGTCAGAAGAAGTTAAGGTAAAAATACAGCAAATTATTTGTCAATACAATTATCCAATCCCTTTTCATCTCAAACATATAGGTAATTAATTGTTTAATGCTCCAATCAATCGCACATAACATTGTAGGCCTAAGGCTAGTTTTCAGAACAAAGAAACTGGCTAGAAATTTTAACAATCTTTCACAAGTTTCTTTGATGTGATGAGGATGGTACCCATTGCACTAAGTCAGATCAGTTTTACTTTCCTTGATTTTCAATTGGTATGTGTACTTCAAAGCATTTTACTAAAGTTGCAGTTAATTATCAGAATAATAGTACTAAAAAAGAAAGTAGGAAGAGAAGTAGAAGAGGAAAGAGGAGAGAAAGACTGATAGCAAGTTCTGAGAATCTAACATATGCATTTGTTACGTATTTTAGTTTTGGAGTGATGTTTCATGTGATAGAGCTAAATTTTCTCTTCCTCAAAATGTAGGTTTCAGCATAGAGATGTGATAATAAGTTAATTCTGACATTTTAGTGGAAAAAATATGTAGAGTTGAACGTGGAATAGCAATACTTGAAACAGAAATGAATACATTATCATTTCCTATAGCTATATTAATACTGCTGCCATAGGCTTATCAGGATGAAAATCCCAGAATTCTCCTTTAGGGTTAGGATGTTTGAGTGCTTCTAAGAAGAATGAAACACAAGTAATTAGGTTAACATAAAACCTGTTAAAAAATGGAAACTATTTTTTATTTTCATTTTGTACAGAGTCTTGACTAAAACAGAGAACTTCTTTTCCACGCCTCCCCATAGGTATTTTTGTTGACCATTTAAAAAATCTGAAGGAGAGATTTTATTTTGTATCTGTCAGGTCCTAAAAGAAAGTAGGCCATACTTGATCATAGTAGTAGATTTATCCAGTAGATCTTCTTGTTAGTACACCTCCCCCAAGCCGCCCCCCCCAAATAATAGTTCTCAGTGCTTTCAAAAATATTGGATTCTCTATGGAGTATCATTTGCCCAATAACACATAAAAACCAAACTATTATTGCTTGGAATGATTGGCATCATTATAAAATGATTTTAATTTAGTAACAACTGCATAATTTATCACTTACCTGGTACAAAAAATACAAAAGAAAAAGTTATTTAAATGACTGGTACAATATCTTTAGCAGTCAAATTAGATAGACATTTGAATTTTGTAGTCTAAGTATGAATAAAAGAGGATTATTATTTAAGGAGGAGCCAAAATGATCAAGAAAACATGACTTCACTTGGTAACACATATAAAAAAATAAACTACAGATATTACAATAATGCTTTCCTTAAGAGAAGAATTAATTTCCTTATCACGTTACTGGTACAATACTACAAATGAGTAGGAGAGATAGAGAAGAAAATAATGAGTCTAAAAGCCCAGAACATGATAAGAATTTATTCTTGTTAATTTGGGTGTAACAAGAAAACAGAATTCTAGATAAAACCAGTACTTAATTTCTCTATTGTAAATTATTACATCATGTTAGTAAAACATGACCATTTCAAAAGTATTATGAATAAATCATTTTAATATTCATTTTTGTCAATCTTCATATTCTTTTCTCTATATAGTTCTCCTGTTAGGTACAGTACAATTTGTATATATTTCTTCCTTTTTTTTTCTTTTTTTTTTATTCTTTGCCCCAGGGGTACAGATGTGTGAATCATCAGGCTTCATCTTTCACAGCATTCACCAAAGCACAAACCCTCCCCAATGTCCATAACCCATCCACCCTATCCCTACCCTCCCACCCCCCAGTAGCCCTCAGTTTGTTTTGTGAGATTAGGAGTCTCTTATGGTTTGTCTCCTTCCCCATCCCATCTTGTTTCATTAGTTTTCCCTCCCTACTCCCCACGACCCCCCACCCTAACTCTCAAGTTCCTCATATCAGAGAAATCATATGATAATTGTCTTTCTCTGATTGACTTATTTCGCTCAGCATAATACCCTCCAGTTCCATGTACATCGTTGCAAACGGCAAGATTTTGTTTCTTTTGATAGCTGCATAGTATTCCATTGTATATATATATATACCACATCTTCTTTATCCATCCATCCATGTCCTAGATGATGGACATCTAGGTTCTTTCCATAGTTTGGCTATTTTGGACATTGCTGCTATAAACATTCGGGTGCATGTGCCCCTGAGGATCACTACCTTTTTATCTTTAGGGTAAATACCCAGTAGTGCAATTGCTGTGTTGTAGGGTAGCTCCATTTTCAACTTTTTGAGGAATCTCCACACTGTTTTCCAGAGTGGCTGCACCAGCTTGCATTCCCACCAACAGTGTAGGAGGGTTCCCCTTTCTCCGCAACCTCGCCAACATCTGTCATTTCCTGACTTGTTGATTTTAGCCATTCTG
>LNAC01000472.1:528635-552152 GCA_002007465.1 Ailurus styani | reverse complement strand
CAGTATGGTACTGGCACAAAAACAGACACATAGACCAGTGGAACAGAATAGAGAACCCAAAAATGGACCCTCAACTCTATGGTCAACTAATCTTCGACAAAGCAGGAAAGAATGTCCAGTGGGAAAAAGACAGTCTCTTCAACAAATGGTGTTGGGAAAACTGGTCAGCCACATGCAGAAAAATGAAACTGGATCATTTCCTTACACCACACACAAAAATAGACTCAAAATGGATAAAAGACCTCAATGTGAGAAAGGAATCCATCAAAATCCTTGAGGAGAACACAGGCAGCAACCTCTTCGACCTCAACCGCAGCAACTTCTTCCTAGGAACATCACCAAAGGCAAGGGAAGCAAGGGCAAAAATGAACTATTGGGACTTCATCAAGATTAAAAGCTTTTGCACAGCAAAGGAAACAGTCAACAAAATCAAAAGACAACTGACAGAATGGGAGAAGATATTTGCAAACGACATATCAGTTAAAGGGCTAGTATCCAAAATCTATAAAGAGCTTCTCAAACTCAACACCCATAAAACAAATAACCCAGTCAAGAAATGGGTAGAAGACATGAACAGACATTTCTCCAAAGAAGACATCCCAATGGCCAACAGACACATGAGAAAGTGCTCAACATGACTCGGCATCAGAGAAATACAAATCAGAACCACAGCGAGATACCACCTCACACCAGTCGGAATGGCTATATATTTATTTCTTATGAAAAATGAGTATTCAGAAGTTTTGTTAATTATAGTATATGGGTAGCAGAATAGATAGAGAAGAAATGGGCTTAATTCTTTTGTAAATCTTCTTCCAGGTAAATACTTTAGCAAACTAATTTGATCCCTGTAACAAAAAAGTGATGTAGGTATTATGATTTTCATTTTACAAATAAGAAAATTGAGGCACAAAGTGTTTACTACTAATCACTGTGTAGAAGATCTTACATCAAAATAAATCAGTTGGCTCTATTATTTGACTACAAAAGATGTTATGTTTATAATTTTTCAGTATAGGACTATATAAAATGATAGTATGGTTTATAAATATTATGATCATAAAATGTATTATCCAAACCAAAATATCTCTAAGAATGAAAGAAGGTTCTTAACATCATTCTGGGGCAATAGGAATAAACTGGACTTCATCTACTCAACTGGAAAAATAGATCACTCTAGGTATATTTAAGGTATAATTAACCTTTGTGGGCAGAATATAAGAATTATTGTATTTCCATGTAAGAAATTATACAGTAGTTAACCCAATGAGTTAGTCAATACCAAATTCAGATATTATATACACAAATGCACAAACTTGCACAAGATATATTAGATATTTATTAAAATGCTAACATATAATTTTCAAAGCATTATAGTAGCAGAAATTAGTTGTCATGCTAAGGATGTCATATTAAATTATTTGCTTGAAATCAACTCACTCTTCCACAATGAATAGATTTAATGTTCATGTCTATATCTTAGGTGTAGCTTATAAGTATCTCTGGTGAATGGATGTAATAACGTGTATTAAATATGTGTTCCTATATTTGAATTTGTTGTAAGCTTTTAAAATCACCTTACAGGATGATGGATTTCTCAGAGAAAGTGATTGTATAATCGCTTGTGCATTTGAAATCCATGGACTAGAATCAAGTCATGGTTAGATAAGGCATTTTAAGAGAAGCCTTCTACAAAGAGGACCACATCTCCCATATATCTTTCCCAAAAAGTCAACAAAATTGATTTTCCAGGGAAAATTTGAAATGAAATCTTTTGTTTTAGATTTTCCCATGGAAAACATATTCTTTTTCAATTATTAATAAATAGAAAATTTCATTTTGTTTGGTTGGTAGCCTTAGTTCAAAATAAATTTTATACATTGTGATATTGGAAAACATCACATGAACTTTAATAATTCAATGCTTTTCAGTGAAATAGAAATATTAAGATGCATTTAATCAAACTCAGTGAAGTACCTGAAAAATTTGTTGATCTTGACTTTTCTATTTGTGATCCTGGTGCTAAACAACATAAAACAAAAAGCTAAAATATAGATAATGACTAAAACACTAAATTTGTTCCGACTTAATATCTAGAGAAATTTTATATCATGTAATTCTGAAAGCCACTTTGAAAACGTATCTTAAGAGATTTTTGAAGGCAAATCCAGGGAAATAGCAGAACATAACTTCCATCAACTAGTTACACATTCTAGCAGCCAGAGAGAAGATAAGCGTGGGGTTCAGGTGAAATCTTCATATCCAGTTTTACTTTTTTAACATCTGCATAAGTTTAGGTGGTTCCACTTAAACTATCTGGCCCATATATTTCTAATCTGAAATGCAAGGAGTTGGGACCAATAACATTTTAGGATTTTTTAGACATCCATGGTTCTAGAAATATCTTCTTAAAAAGTAGCTGTGAGTCAAGTAAACTAGATCCATATTCATTATCCCCACTAAAGATCTTCTCTAGAAATGGCCAATAAGGTAACAAAACAGGGTTAAAAATATAAATCTGCTTTTTCATGTCTATTACAAGTAAAGATCTCTTTATTGATAAAAGAATTCTCAAAATAAATTGTCATTTTGTTCTATTCCTTTCTAATGGCTTGTTCTATTGAAAACTGCTTTATTCCGCTTCCAAAGTTCTTTAATATAATCTTCACATCATCTGTTCCTTTTTCCTCTTTCATTTTGCCATTTTACATATAAATAGCTGTCAAAATAAAATTATTATTCCCCAGAACACTAACATATTAAAATTCTGTATATTTCCATGAGGCTTATGTTGGCATTAGACAGGTATTTGATCAAAGACATTGCCTTTCTTTATCCTTAAGTATATATAGAAGTATAAATGAAGCTAGATTGCAGCAAGGACTATTACAACAAATTTCTCTACATGGCATCCACTAGTTTTTAGGTTGGACCGATCTAAATCAGGCTTCCATTTATAGCCTCATGGTCTTGAAAGAGTTACTAATCTTTCAAAGATCTAGTTTCCTCAATACAAATATGGTATAATGATCTCTATCATTCAAGTGATTCATAATACTAAATAAAAAATAATGCAATAGCTTTCACATATAAAAGTTATGCTAACCTATTTCAAGAAAATGTTAGCTAGTTAATTAAGTGGCTATGTACATAGTGGAAAGAATGCAGAATTTTCCATACAGACATATTAGGGTTTGAATCTTGGCTCTGTTACTTATCAGAGCTATGTGTCCATTTACATCATGTTTTCCATTCATCCACTTGTTTATTAGAATAATGGAGCCTATAAAACCAGTATGACAGAATTATTATGAGACAAGTTCTGTAAAAGATGTTCAATAAGTGTCAGTTCTTTTCCCCCTCTCCTTCTATAGAATATAAACCCTCGCCCATAGCACAGTCCTGAAAATTATTCATTCATTCAAGAAAAAATATGGCACATTTACTATGTACAAAATACACAGATGTATATCCATTATTTATGAATATAGTAGTGAAAAGGAGAGACAATACGCTACTCCTATGAAACTTTTATTTTATAAGTCAACAATGTAAACAAATGAATCACATAATTCTAGACAATAATAAAGGCCATAAAGAAAATGAAGATTATGTGGTTAAAAATAATTATGTGAGAGAGAAATGCAATTACTGTATTGGATGGTCAGGGATGATGTCTCTGAAGAGGTGATATTTTAGTAGAGTAAAAGAAGGATTCAGCCATGCAATAACTTTGATAGAGTGTTTGGTAGGGAAAAGCAAACGGACATGGTTGAATATAATGAATAGAGATGAAATAGCTCTACTGAGTTTCTTGTAGGAGAATCTGAATTTAGGGAAAAGTCAAAGTTAGCCAGACTGAAAAACAGTTGAGAACCAGAGTGAGTGAAATGTATATTCCCTGTGGGGGATGGGAAGGAGGATATATAAGACTTATAGATAATTTAAAGCCAATTTATGATAATATAGACATTTTATTTCAGATTCAAAATAAAATTACATGGCTTCCAAAATCCAGGAAAATCCCTTATGTAGTTTAACCCAAACTGCAATGGGATAAGCCAAGTTCACTTCTTAATTCTATATTTCTTTTTATATTTCTTTTTAATACTGTTTCCATTTTAGTACATAATGCGGTAGGAACCACTGGATTAAAAAATAATGATGTATATAAAAGGATTTTCACTGTAACCTTTATAAGAAAAAAGGTTAAAACAACTTAAATATTCAGCCGTAAAGAATATGTTGAATAAACCATGAATTTCTCATACAAAGGAATATTATATTCCTATTTAAAAAGATGATGGTGATCTATATCAATATGAAAATATAAACAAATTGAACAAAATATTAGGTTACATAGCATCACACATAGTTTAATGCAATTTATGCAAACTTATACAATTCTCCTCAGATACCAGTATATGTGTAAAATCTGGAAGACTAGTCAACAGCATAAAATATTCATTATGGGTAACTTCAGACAATAGCTTTTTGATTGAATCTTACTTTAAAAATTATGCCCTATGTTGTGATTTTGTTTATAATAAGGTTATATGTAGCCCAAACAGAATATTGTCCCTGAATTTTAACATAAAAGACCCCAATAATAAACATTTTGACTCTTATTTCTCAAATTAAATCATTGTGATTTAGCAATACTTTTCAGAATTTCATCTCCTATGACAACTTTCCATTATCTTAAGGTATATTTAGTGATAGTTATTTCAATTAGAATATCTTTCCACAACTCCTAAAAAAATGCCCTTTCTTTATACATTTTTAAAATTCTCTTAGCTATGCATATTTCCCCTTTTAAAGAATAAACATTAATGATTTTTAGACATTTTTACTGAAATTTTTACTTTATTTGAATTTTGTAGACCTATAGTTTTGACTTTCCTTTCTAAGAGGACAGACTTATTTTAATGCTCTTATAAATCACTGACTTTTGGACAAGAAAACAGAAGATAAAGTACAGACACCAAGAGATTAACATTTAATCCTCATGGTTCAAATGAGGCATTTGGACTATGAGCTATTTAGGTCTTGGTATCTGCCGCCTATAATATAATTGAAAAATAATGAAGCCACAGAACAGTTGATGGTAAACTAAAAATCCAAAGAACTGAATATAACATCTGTTCTGACTTGGGAATACAGCGTCAGGTGTAAATATCCCCAATGTTTCTTCTTTATATTTCATATGAACTTGAGAAGGATGAGGAGACACTTCTCAGGGAGAAAAACAGAAAATATCAAGGTTCTTAAAAGAAACTTAAAATAACTGTTTACCTATTCATTCCCTTGAAACAGGTATGGCATTGAGTCATCATATATGAGAATTAGTGTGAAAACAGAATTTAAATTGATACATTTGCAGGTGTCAAACTTGTTGGAATAGATGGAATACGGAACTGCAGCCGCTTTTGAACACTGACAGCTGTTCTGATAGTACGTGTGCATGAGGACGTGTGCACATGTGAATGTATGTGTATTTTCAGCTGCTAATGCAGTTGATCCAACAAAGTCAGTTGGCTTTCATCTGACTTCCTCTGACTTCCAGTGTCAAAAATTGATTATTATCAGACAAGAAAAATAATGGAATATAAAGCATAGCTCATCAAAACATTACTCTAAATATGTCAAGAGAAAAAAATGTAAGCTGAGCAAAAGAGTGCTAGGATGTATTGATTCGTTAAAAGCATAAACAGAATGCTGTGATAAGAATTTTTAAAATACTTCTTTCACGCAGAGAATTTGATTTTCAACTAGAATATAAATAGAACAAGGTCTTTAATGTGTTTTCTATAAACTCCTGCATCACATACCAGATTCAGATTGTCTTGAGATATGAAAAGAACTATTACATTGTTTTTAAATTTACTTTCTGTTCTGCAAAATTAACAATACCAAATCACCTACTGCTAATCAGCCAACACCAAGCAGTATGGCCACAACAGGCAACTATTTGGAAAGTGTAAAAAATATCAGCTTTGTCTATTAGAGTTAAAGTCCTTACCGAGCCCAAGATTATGACTTTTAATTCCAGGGCAGACTGACCTCTTCATCTGAAAGAACCTTTATAGCTTAAAGCCCTGCTGAAGTCATTTTCTTAAGTTAATCAGATTTCTGCACTGGGGTTCCACAGCAGGAAAGAGAATTCATACAAATGAGCTCTTTCCCACCTGCAGTTTCTCTTTGGTTCTGAATAGGCTTATGCAATAATTTATTTTCCACAAAGAATCACTCCTGATAAATACAAAAGTAACTTTCCTAAGCAGAAGCCCCTAGTCATGGAGCTCCTTTAGCTCCAATTAATGGATAGAGGGAAGTTAAATATTTTCTCTCAACCATGTCACTGTCATAATCAAGCATTATGTTTTACCAAGACCTTGTGTATTCATTGTACTCAACACAGCTAGGAGAGCAATCAAGAAAAGTTATTTCTTGTATATTTGTGTAATTTTTTAAGGTACGCTTTTCTCATGCACAAAATATTTCCAATAGGATTTTATTCATTCCACTCTTCTAGAGTTTTTCTAAAAATTTAGGGGAAACAATAAAAAAATGATAAAAAAGAGAGTAATCAAAGAAAAAAATCCATGCAGGTATTGATTATAAGTCCTGAATCCCCCAAATGTATACCTTTCCAATCATAAGATAAGGTCTGTGGTAGATGGGATATCAACTCTCTAAAGACGTACATGCCCTAATTCCAGGAACTGGTTAATGCCTTATAAGGCAAAAAGGATTTTGAAATTGTGTTAAAGACCTTGAGATGGGGCGATAATCCAGGCAGGCCTTAAAAGTGGAGGACCTTACCTCACTAGAGGGAGATGTGACTATAGAATAAGGGTCAGAGAGATGAATCTGGATGATTTTGAAGATGGAAGAATGAGGTCATCAGTCAAGCATGTGGGAGTTCTCTAGATACTGGGAGAAACAAGGAAATGGATTCTACCCTGGAGCTTCCAGAATGGAATGCAGACCTATTATCACCACCTTCAGTGGGCGACTGTGCTGGATTCCTGACCTACAGAACTTAAAGTAATATATTTGTAATGTTCTAAACAATGAAGTTTGTTGTAATTTGTTACAGTGCAATAGAAAACTAATACAAGATCAAAACTAAAACATTTCCCTCTATACTGTTTATCTTACTGAGATCTTAACAAACGATGAAGTGGATAGTGATGTGCTCACATGCTATTACTGGAAGACTTCACTTCAGTTGTGAAAGACGCTGTGAAGTGAACATTTGATTTTTTGTCTCCCCAGCATCTCCACTCTTAATAAAATCCAAGTTTGGGAGCTTCTTCCTCATTGTGCTTGTTCTTAGGGGAATTGTAAATCAAATACCTTCCTCCCTGTAACAGCCCTTGCCATGGTGGTGCAGACATATTATCCAAGCCAACTAAATAAAGTTCCATCCTTAGTGGCTTTAAATTCCTGATCAGGAACAAAAGGAAAATAATTGAGGAAGTATTTTCTGCATTCTAGATGCCTATAACTACTGTGGTTTCTATACTCTTTGTGTTATAATCCTTAATATCCAACTTCCCTGAATATTCATCTGACATTCCTCCAAATGTTATTGTTTATAAACAAAACTCATTTCCATGGTTTGCAACCAAAGATTCCTAAATGATCTACACAGCACTTGAATCAGTGAGTATGCACACAACTGGGCCTTGAAGTAATTTGTTTTGACAAGTCTGGCCTAAGTGAAGTTTATCCCCTTATGATGACGTTCTTTCTCACACCTCTTTTTGGCTGTGTACCTTCCCACCCCATCTAGACTTATTCCTAACTTACACTATCCATTTGATTTCTCCCGCATTGCACCTGATTTCCCATAAAAATAGACTGTTCTGTCATTCATATTCCTTCAAGAAAATAGCTCATCTAAAATTCTTAGCTCATCTAAAATTCTACATTAAGAGGTGATAATGTTCATCCTACATATATACTATTATGCTCAGATAGCCCCAAATGAAATATACTATTCAAAGATCTATAACGATGGTATTAATAACAGTTTTTGTCTCCCAGAGCATGATGGCATATTCTGAACATGACTTTAAAACAAAATTTAATTTCTTCTCATGTGGCTCACTCTATTTGTTCAGGAAAGTTCAGTCCTTGCCTTTCTTCTTGTCTCAGAAATGTATCAATTCATGAATAAGCTTCATAGGAAGCCAAACAGTTGCAGAAGAAGCTTGCCACAAATAGAGTTCAGCTATGCTTTCATTTTAGACATTACTTGTGAGGAATTCTCTCTCCCCTTGATCACTTCTTTTTTCTGACTTCAGAAAATAGCTATATGGACTCTATGTTTATTTATGCCCCACCTCAAAATTCTTATGTTGAGACCCTAATACCCAAAGGGATGGTATTAGGAGGTAGGGCTTTTGGGTGGTAATTAGGTTATGGGGTAGAGCCTCAGGATGAGGTTAGAGATTTTAGAAGAACAATCACAGGACAGCTTGCTTCCACTCTCTCTCTCTATCTTTCTCTCTCTCTCCTGTGAGCACGCAGCAAGAAGACAGCCATATGCAAATCAGAAAAAGAGTCCTTAACCAGAACACAGCCATACTGGTAATCTCTTCTCTGACTTCCAGCCTCCAAAACTGTGAGAAATAAATGTTGGCTCTTTAAGTCACCCAGTCCATGGCAATTTGTTACAGCAGCCTGAGCTAAGTAAGACAAGAGCATATGTGATTTCAAAGAAAGAGGACATGCACTAAACAAAGTTCTCGGGATACTAATGCTATCCAGGTCTTAATATGTAAAACTCAGGACACTTAAATCAGAGGTAGTTGAATTTAACAAATATAAAAGCAGCAGAGAAAGATGAAAACCCCTTAAAATATATAGAAATTGCAGTTTAATCTCCAGACCACCATATGTCTTTTGAATACTACCTAGAATTGAAGTGATGATTATAACCTACCACTGCTTTTTAAGTGAAATGTCTATGAGCTCAAGAACAAGTGAAAAGTTGGCAATTTTCCAATCCATCTGATCAATACATGCAAT
Organism: Ailurus styani; assembly: GCA_002007465.1. Taxonomy (NCBI): domain Eukaryota; kingdom Metazoa; phylum Chordata; class Mammalia; order Carnivora; family Ailuridae; genus Ailurus; species Ailurus styani. Next base: position 543,110 of record LNAC01000472.1, on the reverse strand, counting down.
AGAATCATCATTTAGTACAGAAAATTCAGCTGTGGAGTTTTACTGACCAGACGAGGCTTTCTGCCAGGCAATAGGGCAGTAAAGATTATAGGTTCTAGACTACATGAAACTGCCTGAGGTCAATTTTGGTTCTGCCACTCATGAGGTAAGTGATCTTTGGCCTTTACTTAATGATTCTGTTTTTCATCTATAACATGACAAAAATAATAGTCTCTCACTCATAACATTACTGTGATAATTTAGGCAAGACATGTAAACTTCTTAGCATAATACTTAGCCAATAACAAATTCTCAATATTTAATAATTACTTTTATCATTATTATCTTTATAAGTCCATCAGCAATTTTTTAAACAGTGCTCTGAGGAATCTTTGGGGCAGGTAAAGAAGAAAAGAATTTTTACATATAGCCTTGACCCTTTCCCCAGCCTGTCCTTCAAGGACAAGAACACTATAACTTGTTTTCTGAAATGGGATTCTCTGCAAAGCGTGAATATGAAAAGTTCCCACTGGAGAAGAAGTCAGAAAACCATGATGTAGTAATTACCAGAGTTCCAGCTAACTGTCTAATTCCCTTTATAAAAAGTAATACTAGTATTTTGTCAAAAATGAATTTACCTATTCTTTTTTTTCATTCTCAACTAAAGTTTGGTTAATACATTGTTTCCTAACTTTACTTGGAAGTCTTATTAAATTCAAGGGGAAAACACTGGAAAACTCTGGAATTTAATTTGCATGTTAAAAAAATCCTTATGCAGGTATGTTTACCAACATTAGAAAGATTGTGAGGTTGATTTACTCTGTGTGTGTGTGTGTGTGTGTGTGTGTGTGTGTGTGTGTGTGTGTGGTAAAAAACACGTAGGAGGCGATCAACCCTATTAACAAACTTTTAAGTGTCTAGTACAGTGTTGGCTTTCAGCACAATGCTGTGCAGCAAATCTCTAAAACTTTTTCACTTTGTATGACTGAAATTCTATACTCATTGCACAACAAATCTGCACTGTCACACTCTTTACCCTGAGGCAATCACATTTCTACTTTCTGTTTCTACGAGTTTGACTGCTTTAGAGATAACTCGTATAAGTGGAATCACACAGTATTTGTATTTCTGTGATTAACTTATTTCATTTAGCAGAATGTATTCAAGGTTTATCTATGTTGTAGCATATGACTTACTAGTTTTAGATTTGTTCAGATTTGCTATTTCCTCTTGATTCAGTCTTGGTAGATTCATTTTCTATGAATTTATCCATTTATTTTATGTTATGCAATTTGCTGTCTAAAATACTAATTACTAAATAATACTAGTATTAATACTAATACTAAAATACTAATTATTTTTAGTAGTATTTAATTATTTTTAGTAGTCTCTTAATGAACTTTTTAATTTCTGTGGCATCGGTTGTAATGTTTTGAGTCTTTTTTTTTTACTTAATCTAGCTAAAGATTTATCAATTTTGTTGATCTCAAATGATCTCTTAGTTTTGTTATTTTTTCTACTGTTTTTCTATTATCTATTTTATTTATTTCAGCTCTGTCCCTAATTTTTTCCTTACTTCTGCTAGTTAGGATTAGTTTGTTCTTCTATTTCTAGTTCCTAGAGGCACAAAGTTAGATTATTTAAGGTCTTTCTTCTTCTTTTTTTTTTTATGTAGGCATTTATCACTTTCTACTTCTTTCTTCATACAGCTTTTGCTGTATCACATACATTTTGTTATGTTTTGTTTTTATATTTTTTAATCTCAACATATTTTCTGTTTTTTTATGAGATTTCATGAAATCTCAATTTCTTTGGTTCATTTGTTATTCAAGAGTATGTTATTTAGGGGCACTGGGGTGCCTCAGTCAGTTAAGTGTCCAATTCTTGATTTCAGCTCAGGTCTTGATTGCAGGGTCGTGGGTTCAAGTCCCACATTAAAAAAAAAAAAAGTTTGAGCCCCCTACTTAAAAAAAAGAAGAAAAGAGTGTATTGTTTAACTTCAACATTATATGTATTTTTCAGTTTTTCTTCTATCATTAATTTATACCTTTGTTCCATGTGATCAGAAAATATAACTGGTATGATTTTAATCTTAATTTTTTAAGACATGTTTGTGACCTAACACATAATCTATCCTGAAGAATTGTGTGCAATTGAGAAGAATGTGGTTTTCTTTTTTGCTGCTCTTGGGTAGAAAGTTCTATATATGGGCGCCTGGGTGGCTCAGTGGGTTAAAGTCTCTGCTTTCGGCTCAGGTCATGATCTCAGGGTCCTGGGATCGAGGCCCACATCAGGCTCCCTGTTCAGCGGGGAGCCTGCTTCCCCCCCCCCTCTGCCTGCCTCTCTGCCTCCTTGTGATCTCTCTCCCTCTGTGAAATAAATAAATAAAATCTTAAAAAAAAAAAAAGAAAGTTCTATATATGTCTGTTAAATCCATTTTGTCTATAGCATTGTTCAAGTCCTTCCTTACTGATCTTCTGTCTAAACGATCTATCCATTATTGAAAGTGAGGTACTGAGATCTACTACTGTCATGTTATTCTGTTTTTCCTTTCAGTTCTGTCAATATCTACTGCATACATTTGTGTGGTCTGATCAGTAAACTTTATTCTTTCATATGCTTTCATTTTGCTGCTTAGTGCCCCTTTGCTTCAACTTTAAGGACTCCCTTTGGCATTTCTCATAAGNCTTTTTTTTTTTTTTTTTTTGAGAGCGAGAGAAAGAAAGCACAAGTGGTGGGGGGAGGGGCAGAAGGAAGAGGGAGAGAGACCATCTTAAGCTGGTTCCACATCTAATGCAGAGCCCTAAACAGGATTCAATCTCACCACCCTGAGATCATGACTTGAACCAAAGTCAAGAGTCAGTGGCTTAACCTGGGTGCCTCTTCTCCTTCATTTTTAAAGGAAAGTTTTGTTGGGTGTAGTGTCTTCCCACAGTTCCCTTCTCCCCCTTCTCCCTCCCTCTCTCTCCATATATCATCATACTCCCTTCCAGCCTGCCAGGTTTCTGCTGAGAAATCCACTGACAGTCTTATGGAAGTTCCCTTATAAATGAAAAGTTGCTCCTCTCTTTTGTATTTTCAAAATTCTCTCATTGTTTTCAACTTGCCAATTTGATTTTAATGTGTCTTGGTGTGGATTTTTTTGGGTTCAACTGAGTGGAGTATGGTTGACTTTCTGAAACTAGATGTCTATTTTCATCTCCAGATTTTGGAAATTTTTGGCTATTACGTTTCAAACAAACTTTCTACCACTTTCTCTCTTCTTTTCCATCTGAAACTCCCTTAGTGCACTTGGCCCACTTGATAGTATCATGTGAAGTCCCTTGGGCTCTCTTCAGACTTTCTTGTTGCTCTGCTGACTGAAGGATTTCAAAGCACTTGTCTTCAAGTTCACTGAGTCTTTCTCCTGATTGAGAATTCTGCTGTTGAACCTCTCTAATTGTGTGTGTGTGTGTGTATGTGTGTGTATGTGCAGTTACTATACCCCGTTCCAAAATTTCTTTGGTTTATTTTTTTTATCTCTGTTGATATTCTCATTTTGTTAATGCATTGAATTCTTGAGCTCATTGTGTATCTTTATGACAATTATTTTGAACCATCAGGTATTCCTATACTTCTGTTTCCTTAGGATAGTTTTCTGGGGATTTATTTTCTTCCTTTGATTGGGTCACATTTCCTTGTTTGTGTGTTTTGTAAGTTTTTGTTGGGATCCACATATTTGAAAAAAACACCCACCATTCCCATTGTTTACAGACTGGCTTAATACAGGAAACGAACTCACTAATCAGCTCAGCTAGAGATATTGGGGCCTCTGAACCATTTCTTGGTTGGGAGGAGCTTATAATTTCACCAGTGATATCACCATCTATGATTTCGCCTATGACAAGCAATTTCTCTATCAGAATGGCTTTCTGGTTTCTTTTTTAGGAACTCAGAATCTCTTATTTCTTCTAACATCTGTATATGGAACTATAAGTTCTCTGGTTCTCTAGCAGCAAGCCAATCCACCCTCCCTTGTTCTCAGTGGCCACCAGGCATCCAAAATATGCCAGTCCCTGTCAACATCCCAAGTAAGACAATATGGATATCAGTCACTTGGGCAACCTTCTCAGAAGTAAGAACACTGGATGCATGCTCCGTTACTCTTTCTCCTGATCATGGCCAATTGTGCCACTTATAGCAAGCCAACCCAAACTCCTCTTTGTTTTCAGCACCTCCACGCACCCAAATTGTGCCAGTTTTATCAGTTTTATCAGAATGATGAAAGACAAAAAAACAGTCACTTGGGAAATGCTTTAAAAAGTTGCATTGCTGGATGCATACTCCTTCCCTGAAGAAGGAATTGTGAACTGGGGTGTTTGCTCCCATCACTAATCTGTGCTAGCTTCAGAGAGAGGCTGATGCAGGTAAAGTGAAATTGCTCTTACCTGTTCCAATGCAGCTTTTCTTGACATTATGCCCACCTGGGATATTACAATTTCTTAATTGGATTCTGGAGTTCTTATAAAGATATTTTGGTCCACATATCATTGTTAAATCCATATTTCTTTAGGGGGACAGGGGCTAGAACTTCCAGTCCTTTCATTTTGCTGACAACACTATTGGAAAGGGAGGGGCACCTGGGTGGCTCAGTTAGTTAAGCAAGGACTCTTGATTTCAGCTCAGGTCATGATCCCAGGCTTGTGAGATGGAGCCTGTTTAAGATTCTCTCTCACCCTCTCCCACCACCCTCTAAAAAATTGTTAAAGGGATTGACTTTAAACATTAATCTCTTTAGTATTTGCTTATTAAAAATGAGGTTTTGGTTTTTGTTGTTTTGTTTTGTTTTTAGTTCAGCCAGATAGGTCTTTTGGAAATAATAATTAATCTACTTGAAAGGGCTAATTATAATATGCAACAAATATATCTTATTAGATATTAGGTCTTTTCTTTCAATCTTTCAAACTTTATCTTCATTACTTCTTGTCACTAATTGTATGTTTAGGATTAATTGATCTTTGCTTAGAATAGGGCTTATGAACTGTTATAGCTTCTATATGATTATTTCTGATATTATCCCTCCAATTTAGGCTCTTTCCTTATCTCTGCATTTACAAACAATTCCAATTTTTAAAGTCCACATAAAGTATTATTCTCTTCTCTGAAGACTTTTTGAGTTTTCCCCAACTGAGAGTAATCTCTTTAATCTTTAAGTTTCTATCTTGGTTGTTAAGGACACACATCATATCACCAGAACATAAAATTTCCGAAGACAGGGATTTTGTTATGTTTACTACTATATTTAAAAGTGCTTAAAGTAAAATATGACATAGTAGGATGGTAAGTAAATATTTTTGAATGAATGAATGACTTCTGAAAAACGACATAATCTTGCTATGGCTCTCCTTTACTTTTTATTGTTGTGTTTCATGTTTGAAAAACTCCCTGCTTTTCAGTATACCAAACCAATTCCTATCATTTGTGGGATTCTGAAAGCACAAAATACCTGTAAAGAATTAAGTTGGAAGTGTTCCAATGATTCCTTAACTCCTTACCTACAAAACTTGATCTTAAAGATATTAAAAAAGAACAGAAAGAATTATGTTCCTTGATAATTGAATTAAATTTGTTATGGAAAAAAAGTCTGTAGGTGAAAATGATACTGCCCTTAGACTATTTTTATAAAGTGAAAAAAAAAAAACGAAATGGAAGGAGAAAACACAGGGTGGCAAAAGGTTAAGAGGAGAAGAGGGATGTTTTAGTTTTACTGTTCATTTTTTTTTTCCTAATGACTCCTCTCCTTAATACTTACCTCCTGCCAGACAATTGTCTCTGTGGTCCTGCACTGTGCACACGCATTGGCACTGGCTGATGCACATGACAATGCTATACCTATCTGGAAAGCAGCTGTTTATAATTGCCCTCTCACCAGGTAACAGCCAGAGATTTTTGTTTGGGGCAGATATCTTCTACAGTTGATGCACAGATGGATAGAGCAGTTAACTAGCAACACTAATAATCATCTTCCACAGCAGGCTCGGGGCTGAAACAACAGCCATTGGAAGAAGTGGGAATATATAAGCTGCTGAACTGAGATTTTCATGAACGTCTAACTTCATAAAATGCAAAATAACCACCACCATGAACGACACTCCCCCAAATATTCTAGCTTATACTTTCCAGGGAGAGGTTACTTATCTCTGCTCTTATGGTCAAAATGTTCTTCGATACATAAGCACCTATTTAAATAAAGCAACAGGCTTAAAACTTGATAATGTCAGAGGTAACAACAAAACTTCGCAACAGCTGTCTTTGTAGGTGTATTTAGAATTCACTATGTTTATATACATTTAAAAATAAGAAAGCTTATAGTAGATTTTTTTTTGAAATTTGCAGATTCTTACTTCATGGAACAATCTATGTTTTGAAACCAACACTGATGATCTATCTCTAAATTATATTTAATATGTTACTGTCCTCATTATTTTGGTTATCCTTTTCACTGTCTATAAAATAATGCCAACATCAATATACACACATATTTTAGTCATACACGTAAAAGTGCTTTTTAATCTTTGAGGAAAGAACACTAAATAAAATAAAAGGTATTTACACTGACTTTTCATAATGTCTCAGTATCAGTGATTCAGACATATCACCTCTATTTTAAAATTAAAATATATGGTCCAATCAAAAGACATAACATCTACAGAACACTAGTAGCACAACTGCTGTCAGATTAGGCTGATGATACATTAAAGTTTAAGCAGCAGCAGACTCTAAATTTGACAGAGTTATCCATTATAAGCCTTCACCTTATTAAACACCTATTTCAGTGACACCTAACTTTTGAGCAGTTTTAATCTTTGAGACCTGTGACTCTAAAAAACTGGACGTTCTGAATCTTCATTGCTATATCCATTCAATTCTGAAAGGCAATCTGAAAAAGTGAAATTAAAAATAACAGGAATGCATATTTTATGTACTGCTTTTTTGTGATTTTTAGTGATATGAAGTACTTAAAAGATCCCATCTTTTTCATTCCTTCAATGACAGTACAGCATTGATCTCACTAATACCATGCTTGATGATAAGTCTTGCTATTTGTTCTACAGACCAGGAGTCAGTATAAAGCCAGAACTGTCATGAATGTAACAAAACATTATGTGAACTCCTCAGTATTTTATTCACTATTTGAATAACGACATATTTCTATGTTATTAGCCCTTGAAATAACCTTGTAGTAAGTTGCAATAAACTTGATGTGCTTTGAAAATTATAGGAATAAGAAACTACAGTGCTGTTTTTTTTCAAATAAAATAAGCATAAAAATTACTTACATGTGAAATATAGATTTTAGAAAAATGACATTCAATTTGAGTATTCTGAAGTATATGAAATAATCAAGTCCCTGTATGAGCCCATACCCTTATTCTAGTCTCATAAAAATATACCAAAAAAGCTTCTTTGCAATGACAAAGAATAGATCTACCTGAATGCTTGATACAATTTCTGTTTAGAAACAATAACCTGGGGCTAGCAGGGAGAAACAGGAAAGTGATTTTTTTAACCTGCTGCTTTTTCCTTCAGCCATTACTTGCACATCTCATTTAGAAGGGCAAGTGCATTCATGTCATTTTGTTTTTATTTTTTCATTTATATATTTTTTTAGTTAGTGAATTTTTGGGGGATTTGATTTTTTTAGGGGATCAGAAACAATGATGGTAGAAACAAAGATAATCTTGTTTATATAGAATATTTTCAATATTTTATTTTCTTACTATGTTTAATGCAAAGAATCTTCATTACCACATAAATTTTTACTGTACAATTTTTTACCCTGACCCAAGTCAGCAACTTATGCATAACACTCTAAAAAAATAATTAATTAATTTTAAAAAATGATCTGACTAGATTTTAACTTTCAGAATATAAAAATTATGTGTTATATTTCTGTGTAAATTTGAATAAAATATGCAATAAGGGCTCCAGGGTAGCTCATTTGTTAAGCCTCTGCCTTTGTCTCAGGTCATGATCCCGGGGTCCTGGGATCAAGCCCAGAATCAGGGCTCCCTGCTCAGCCGGAAGCCTGCTTCTACCTCTGCCCCTCTCCCTGCTTGTTTTCCCTCTCTAACTGTCTCTATCTCTGTTAAATAAATAAATTTTTTAAAAAATGTAAAAATTAAATATGCAATAAAGTCATATTTAAATAATTCAAGAATGACAGCATGATAGAATAATGATTAAAAAGCAAGTCACAAAAGTTCATTTTTACCAATAAATCAATAAAAAGCAGAACTAGAAGAACAAGGCAGAATAACCAATATACATTTGACAAGAATGGAAGAGGATGATGCATAAAATTATTGATTTCTTTCCGATTTCAAAGTTCATAACAAAATTGCTGCCTTGATTAAATAAATACTCAAAAATACCACTACTGTTATTGTCATATTGTAAAAATGTAACACTCTCTAGCACTTATCAACAAATATTTTAAAAAATACAAATGTTTCATGTATTTGTGTGGATATGAACATATAAATAGTTTATTTAACATATGAATTCTTTTCAAGAGTTTTTTTTTAATTTGGATGGTTATCTGTCCATGCAATTAATCAAGACCAAAATCATTACCATTTGCAAAATTTTACTTACTTTAAAATAAACGGTCAAAAGAAACATTTATTGCTATATTATTACATTCCCCTTAATATAAAAGATGCAAAATGTTTTATTATTTCATTGATGCTACACAAAAACAAGTGAAGATGAAGAAATTACGTGAATAAAGATGAAACAGGTGATTTTATTTTAAACTTCTAAAATTTAAGAATATAATTTTTGCTATTAATAATTTAATAGATATTTCAGAAGTTATAAAATAACCCCCCACCCACATACACACACACAAACCTCAGATTCTGTCACTCTAATAACACTATTAACATCTTCATTTTCTTTTTAGTGCCTTGCTTTTTTACATGTTAGAGTCATAATTCCACCACCATTTTATATCTATTTTTCTCATTTGATAATCATCAAAGTGGTTTATTCATTTAGCATGTATAAATAAATCAAGTAGTTTACTGGTTGAATCCATTTCCTTTATAGTTTTCTGACTGAATTGTGATGATTACTTCAAAATGACTATGCAATGCATTTGCAGTTTCATAGAATCAATATTATTGTTCATCTCCTGAGACCAAACTTCTCCTTTGATGAATCACAACATTAAAAGTAATACAATGTCTTTTTTTTTTTAAGTAGGCTCCATGCCCAGTGTGGAGCCCAACGTGGGGCTTGAACTCATGACCCTGACATCAAGATCTGAGCTGAAATCAAGAGTTGAATGTTTAGCTGCTGAGCCACACAGATGCCCCAATACAATGCCTTTTAAAACCCAATTCAGAGTCCATTCTACCATAGGCTTCACAGGCTTGGCTTAGATCCTTAGATGTTCTGGCTCTCCCCAGAGTCAATTCTTTCTGTTCTATACATACAGACAGAAACACTGATGTGACACTCTGCCAACAGGATATGGATCTGAACTTTTTAAATATTTTTTTTTTGCCAGTCACTAATAGGTATCTTATATATCATTTCTCATTCTTCTGATTTTGAGGATGTTTAGAACTGCTTCTATCCCAAAATTAAAACAACAACAGCAACAACAGAACTGTACACTATTCTCTTCCAAAAGAATTCATACATTAATGACTGTCTGGATTGGATTAGAATTTGTATTATGCTCCCTGAACTAGTGAGTTTGTACTTGGGTTACTGATACATTTTCTAAACTATGACCTCTGGACTTATCTGGAAGGTCTCAGCAAGGCTGACAGATGAGGGTGTTATTTTTGGCACACTCAATTAGCATTCACTCTCACATCTAAGAGATTGGCTTTTTCAACATACAAAGAAAAATTAGGATAGAGACATGTGAGAACAGTTCTTGGGTAGCCCAAGTGAGTTGGGTAAAATGAGAACTAGCCAGACTGTTGAATTGGCAGCAACTCCGGATGTTTCTGCCCAATAGTTTCTGCTCCCTTAAACAATTAAAAACAATCAGACCTTCAAAAATTCAATTTCTACTGAAAAATACCACCCTCTTAGTTTTCACTTACGATTCAGAAATAAGTACCCTTTATAACCTACACACACTACTTTCTACTGGCATTCTTAAGTAATCAAATCAATAAAATACAAAAAAATTTATAGAATTAAATGTCAAGTGATTTTAGATGATATTCTAAAGACATGTATTTTACCAGGAGTTAACATAAAATCTAGCTTGATCATTTTGGGGAGGAAATTATATCTTAACTAAGGTTTGACTGAGGTGAAAGGGACAGAAGCCTGTAAATACTGAAATAAATAAAATTGTGGGATTTGGTAAAAGGAAATAGGAGTATTAAGGAAAGCCGCCAAACAGGAAGTTACTCTATCAGTCTGTGTGAGACCCTCTGGTCTTTCACTTCTACTTCTCTCTTCATAATTACTTCATTCACCTCTTTTTGCAGATTATGTTTTTCTGTGTATAAGCCCAAATCATGCAACGCTGCCTAAAATGCACATATCTAAGTTCAAGAGAGTAAATGTGCTAAGTACACAAAAAGGGAAAAGGGGAAAAAACAAAAACAAAAACAAACTGCTATCCAGGCAGTGTTTACCACAGGTTTCCCAAAATAAATGTCATCTGAACTGTGATATCTTGCTATGATTACCCTAGAGTTTGCTAAGCACTTTAATGAATAAAGTGCAGCCTTGTCTTTCTAGTTTTATAGTAGATGCTCAAGTTTTAACTTAAGCTCAAGATCTCTTGTAAAATCAAGACATTATTTATTATCAATAATTAAAATAGAAGTAGGTCCTATTTGGTGGTAAAGGAAGACCCTGAAATTACTTCATCCTACAGACACACCAAATCTATACCTACATATAAAGTATTTCTTCCTGAAGAAGAATTGAGGACTGATTGAACAGCGTTTGCACAACTAATGATAGAGGGACCACATAGAAAAGAGCAGGAGAGACAGAAACAAAGTAATAATGAGAACTCTATTTCTGGTGTGATGACCTTCGCTATGAAAGGACATCACTGAGGAGATCCTCCATTGGCCTGTGACCCCTCCAGCTCTAGACATCCCATGAAGGCAGCCTCAGTGCAGCATTCCATAGGACACACCTGGCCTATGCCTGTTGCACCTCTAGTCATCGACCCAGGGCAATCCTGGCACAGCATGCCTTGGAAATCTTCCCATCCCATGTTCAATCCAGCTCCACCTGGTCTGCTAAAGCATCCAGGCAAACACAGTATACATGAAGGACACACCTACACAAGACCAGTTGTTCAAAACTAGAAGGGGTAATTGTTCTACCCAATTCATAGAAATAAAATAAGAATGTCAAACAATATAAGGAGACGAAGGAATAAGTTTCAGATGAAAAAACAAGAGAAAGCACCAGAAAAAAAATGAAAACACTTATAAAATAGAGATAATTAATTTACCTGACAAAGAGTTAAAGGAGTGGTCATAAATATGCTAACCAAACTCAGAAGAAGAATGGAGGAATACCATGAGAACTTCAACAAAGTGTCAAAAATATAAGAAAGAGCCAGGTGATGGGTATTAAGGAGGGTACATGTAGAAATGAGCACTGGGTGTTATACACAAAATAATGAATCATTGGACACTACATCAGAAAACTAATGATGTACTGTATAGTGACTAACATAACATAATAAATAAATAAACAAATAAACAAAAAATAAAAACAAACGAATTAGAGATGAATACAATAACAAAAATTTTAAAAATACACTAGAGGGAAATCAATAGGTTAGATGATACAAAAGAATAGATCAGTGATCTGGAAGACAGAATAGTGGAAATCACCTAATCAGAACAGCAAAAAGAATAAAACAATAGAATAAAAAGTAAGACTATGGAGGAGAAGGAAGTACACATTTGTATAAGAGACCTCTGGGATAACATCAAGCATACTAAAATTTCCATTATATAGACTCATAAGGAGAAGAGAGAGAAAATGAGCCAGAAAACCATTATTTGAAGTAGTAATAGCTGAAAAATTCCCTAGATGGGGGAGGAAACAAATATCTAGGTCATGGAGGCATAGAGTCCCAAAAAGGATGAGCCCAAAGAGATCTACACCAATGCATATCATAATTAAAATGGCCAAAGGTAAAGAAAGATAAATGAAAATGTTAAAGGCAGCAAGAGAAAAGCAAATAGTCACATACAAAGAAAACTTCATAAGACTATCAGCTGAGTTTTCAGCAGAAACTGCAGGCTGAAAGAAGTGGCAGGATATATTTAAAGTGCTGAAAGGGAAAATTTTACAAGCAAAAATACTCTACCTGACAAATTATCATTTAGAATTGAAGTAGAGATAATGAGTTTCTCAGAAAAGCAAAAACTAAAAATGTTCATCACCATTAAACTGGTTTTACAAGAAATGTTAAAGGGTATTCATTAAGTGGAAAAGAAGAGGCCATAATTATAAATAAAATATATGAAAGAAAAAAACTCATTGATAAAGGCAAATATATAGTAAAGGCATTGGATCAGCCACTTTTGTTTTATATTAACAAAAGTTAATATAAAGATTAAAAAATTGGGGCACCTGGGTGGCTCAATGGGTTAAAGCCTCTGTCTTCACTCAGGTCATGATCTCAGGGTCCTGGGATCGAACCCTACATCAGGCTCTCTGCTCGGCGGGGAGCCTGCTTCCTCCTCTCTCTCTGCCTCTCTGCCTACTTGTAATCGCTCTCTCTTTCTCTGTCAAATAAATAAAATCTTTTTTTAAAAGATTAAAAAAATAAAGATAGTAAAATCAAGTGTGACTACAATAAGTAGTGAAGTGGTATAAAAAATAAAAAGATGTAAAATAGGACATCAAATATAGAGGCAAAGTAAAAATGTAGTGCATGTAGAATGCATTTGAACTTAAGCAAATAGTGGCTTAAAATAGACTAGACTATAATATATATATAGGTCAATACATATGAACCTCATGGTAACTGCAAACCAAAAACCTACAATAGATACACAAAAAATAAAGAGAAAGTAATACCAATATAACAGTAAGAAAACCACCAAACTACAAGGGAAGTGAGCCAGAGAATAAGGAGCAAAACTACCAAAACAACCAGGAAACAATTAACAAAATGCCAGTAAGTACATACCTGTCAACAATTAATTTTAATGTAAATGACTAAATGCTTCAATTAAAATACATAGAATGGCCAAATAAATTAAAAGCAAAACAAAACAAGACCCATCCATATACTGCCTATAAGAAACTCACTTCAGATCTAAAGACATATACAGACCAAAAGTGAAGGTAGAATGGTATCCCATGTACAATGGGGATGGGGGAGCTGGAGTAGCAATACTCCTATCAGAAAAAAAAAAATAGCCTTTAAACAAAGGCTATAATAAAAGACAAAGAAGGACATTGCATAATGATTAAAGGCTCAGTCCAAGAAGAGGATATAACATTTAGAAACATTTATTCACCCATAAAAACACCTAAATATACGAAGTCAATATTAATAGATATAAAGGGAGAAACTGACAATAATACAATAATAGGGGATTTTAGTACCCCACTTACATCAGTGGATGAATCATCCAGACAGAAAATCAATGTGGAAGGAGCGGCAAGATGGCGGAGGAATAGGAGACCGATTATCATCAGGTCCCAGGAATTCACCCAGAGAGCTATCAAACTATTCTGAACACCTACAAATTCTACTGGAGATCGAAGAGAAGAAGAGCAGCAATTCTAGGAACAGAAAATTGACCACCTTCTGGAAGGTAGGACGTGCGGAGAAGTGAATCTGAGGCGACCGGGAAGATAGACCCCGGGGGGAGGGGCCGGCTGCCGGCAAGGGAGCGAGCAGCAGAGCACAGACTCGGAACTGTTAGAAGTCGGCTCCACTGAGGGACGTCGCCCCAGAGACCAAGCGGGGGGTGAAGCCCCTGCAGGAACAGTGTGGTCTCAGGACCCGCGGGGACACAAAAAAGACCAGGGGTGTCTGAGCGCGACCGAGCTCCCAGGTCTCAGAGAGAAGCCGGCGGGAGAGACGGAGCTGAGCTGAGGTGTGTCTCAGCTCGGGGTTACCTTGGGCTGTGATCTGAAGCGCAGCTGGGCGACTGATCTGTGAGCGGGGACCCCACAGGCGGCAGACCCGGAGAGACTCACCTTCCTCCTCCAGGAGCAGCGGCGTGGAAGCTGCTGCAGGATCTGCCAGGTTCGGAGATTCTAAACAGGGCTGCGCCAGAGACAGAGACACTCGGGCACAAGCCGGGTGAGCTCGGAGTGCGGCCGAGACCAGGAGACGGGAGGGACTGCTTTTCTCTGAGGCGCGCTGAGGACTGAGGCCCCAGGCTCTCGGCTCCTCNCTCCTTCGGGTCGGAGACTGGGAGCCGCCATTTTCAGTCCTGTCCTCCAACGAGGTACGGAAAGTGTTCAGGGAACAAAAGCTAT
>LNAC01000472.1:467688-523507 GCA_002007465.1 Ailurus styani | reverse complement strand
GAAATAAGTCAATCAGAGAAAGACAATTATCATATGATCTCTCTGATATGAGGAACTTGAGGGGCAGGGTGGGGGGTCGTGGGGGGTAGGGAGGGAAAAATAATGAAACAAGATGGGATGGGGAAGGAGACAAACCATAAGAGACTCCTAATCTCACAAAACAAACTGAGGGTTACTGGGGGGTGGGAGGGTAGGGATAGGGTGGATGGGTTATGGACATTGGGGAGGGTTTGTGCTTTGGTGAATGCTGTGAAAGATGTAAGCCTGATGATTCACAGACCTGTACCCCTTGGGCAAATAATAAAAATAAAATTAAAAAAAAAAAGATCAAAGAAACTAAGAACTAGTTCTTTCAAAATATAAAAACAAACAAACAAACAAAAACCCAATAACTTACAGCCAGACTCATTAAAAAAAGAAGGAAGAGGAGCCAAATAAATAAAATGAGAAATGAAAAAGAAGTTATAACTGACACAAAAGAAATACAAAGTACCATTAAGAGATTACTACAAACTGCCACATGCCAACAAATTGGAACACCTAGAAGAAATGTACAAATTCCTAGAAATGCTCAATTCTAAGACAGAATCACAAAGAAATAGAAATATCTGAACAAACTGATTTTGTAATGAAACTGAATCAATAATTTTAAAATGCCAAAAAACAAAAGCCTAGGACAGAATGTGTTTATAGGTGAAGTCTACCAAACATTTAGTACCTAACTTTCTCAAATTGACTGATGAATGGATAAAGAACATGTCATCTATATAAAAATAGAATATTACACAATGGAATATTACCCATAAAACAGAATAAAATCTCTCCATTTGTGACACCGTGGATGAACCTAGAGGGTTTCATGCTAAGTGAAATAAATCAGACAGTGATAGGCAAATACTGTATGATTTTACACATATGTTGACTTTAAAATACAAAACAAATGAACAAACAAAATAAAACAGAAACAGACTTATAGATACATGAAACAAACTGTTGGTTACCAGAGAGGGAGTGGTGAGATGTCAGGTGAAACAGGTGAAGGGAATTAAGAGGTACAAACTTGCAGATACAAAATAAGTAAGTCAAGGGAATGTAAAGCACAGCATAGGGAATATAGCCAATAATATTGTAATAACTTTATATGGTGAGGGATAGCAACTAGACTTACCAAGGGGATCATTTCAAAATGTATAAAAATAAAAAATAAATATGATCCACACCTGAAACTAATAAATTATGTAAATTATACTTAAAAATAATTATAATCTAAAATAAAATGAGACATCTAATTTTAAAACAATTACTGGGCTCCACCAAATTTAAGGTAATTAATTATCAAAGGCCAGCCAGAGCCATTAGGGATTACTCTATATTTCAGTGAATCTTATAAAATGACTGACATGTATATTTCAGTGTAAGTTGGACCAGAAAATATGTACAAATTTCAATCTTTCAAATACTTAATATTTAATGATACTTAGTATTACTTTTTCTAACCGATGAATCTGGAATGTTCTATTTATTTAGGTCTTTAATTTCTTTCAATAATGTGTAAATTTCAGTGTACAAGTCTTTCGTATCTTTCATTAAATGTATTCAATACAATACCTTATGTTTTAAATTGTATTCACTAAACTGTTTTCTTATTTTCATTTTTAATATATCGGAAGTCATTCATTTATTATTTTTAAAATATTTATTTATTTGTTTGTTAATGTGTATACTTTTTTATCCTAATTTATCTACCTAGAAACTCCAGTGGTGGGGGGGCAGGAGTAGAAAATCTCAATCACACTTCCTACTGAGCCCAGAGCACAACATGGGGCTCAATCGCTGAGATCATGACCTGAGCCCAAATCACCAGTCAAACACTTGACCAAATGAGCCACCCAGGTACCCCTTTACATCTATATAAGGAATATTGGTCTGCATCATTCACTTATAACATCTTTATCTGGTTTTAGAAGCAGAACAATACTGGCCTAATAGAATGAATTGAAAGTGGTCTCTCCTTTTCTAATTTTTGAAATAGTTTGTGATGAATTAGTATTAATTTTTCTTTAAATGTTTGGTAGAATTTACCAGTGAAGCCAATGGCCTTGGCCTTTTCTTTGAGACACTTTACAGGTAGTAATTCCATATGTTTAGCATTATAGGTCTATCCAGATATTCTATTTCTTCTTTTGCTTTGGTAATTTGTGTCTTTCTAGGAATTTATCCATTTCAAGGTATATAATTTGTTTGCATAAAGGTGTTCACAGTATTCCCTTATAATCTTTTTATTCCTGTAATAGTGATAGTGATGTTTTTCCTCTTTCTTGATTTTAATAACTTGAGCATCTTTTTGAACAAGTTAAATTTCTTGATTCAGTTTGTTTCAAACAACCAACTTTTAGTTTAATTCATTTGCTCTATTGATTTTCTACTCTTTTATTTTATTAATTTCTTCTCTAGCCTATTTAAGTCCCTTCTTTTGTTAGCTTTAGGTTTAGTTTTCTCTTCTTTTCCAATGTCTTAAGGTAGAAAGTTAGGTTATTTATTCAAGATCTTTCTTAACTTTTCAATATAGATATGTACAGCTATAACTTTCCCTCTGAGGGCTGCTTTAACCGTATCCCATAACTTTCAGTATTTGTGTTTTTCTTTGCATTTAATTCAAAATATGTTCTGATATCCTTTGTGATATCTTCCTTACTCTATTCATTATTTAGGAATGTATTTAAATTCAACAGAATTGCATAATTTCCAAATTTCCTTCTATTATTGATTTCTAATTTAAATCCCCTGTGTTCAGAGAACATACTTTGTAAGATTTGAATCATTTGTTAATTTATTGAGGTTTGTTTTCTGGACTAGCACATACTCTATTTTGGACTGCATGTGTATTTAGAAGATTGTATATTCTGCTGCTGTTAGGTCAAATGTTCTATAGATAAGTTTAGTTGATTAATTTTGTTATTCAGGTATTCTATTTCCTTGCTGATCTTCTGCCTGGTTGTTCTAGGCATTTTTGAGAATAGTGTATTAAAATCTCCAGCTGTTATTACTGAACTCTCCCTTTTGTCAGTTTTTGTTAACTATAAGACTGTTGGTTAATATTTAATTTTCAGCATTTTGAATATGTCATCCTACTGCTTTCTGGCTTCTATTATTTCTGATAATCCAGCTATTATTTTGTTGGGGTTCTTTTTATGTGATGAGAGGTCTTCCTCTTCCTGCTTACAAGATTTTCTCTTTATATCTGGTTTTCAACATTTTGACTATGCTGTGTCTGGGTGTGAACTGCTTTGCATGAAATTCTACTTGAAATGTATCAAGTTTGCAGATTCTTTTCACCTGCCAATTTAAATCTATACTTGGGCCCCTCTAGTGAATTTTACATTTTGGTTTTTGTATTTTTCAATACAGATTTTTCTATTTGGTTCTTTTTAATAATTCAATTTCTTTATTTATATTCTCCATTTGATGAGGCATTGTCATCATATCTTCCTTTAATTTAAGCATTTTTCCTTTATGTTATGTTTTTAAGCATATTTATAATAGCTGCCTTGAATTCTATGTCCCTAAGTGCACCATCTAGACTCTTTCACAGGCACTTTGCATTGCACATGCGAGCGCGCGTGCGCGTGCGTGCGTGCATGTGTGTGTGTGTGTGTGTGACATTTTCCTGTTTCTTTGCATATCTCACAATTATTTTTTTGGCTGAGAAGTGGGCATTTTAGATAATATAATAATTCTGCATACTAATCTCAGCTGGTGGTTATTTTTATTGTTTGCTTGTGCATTTGTCTGTTTAGTGACTTGACTAAATTACTTCTGCAAAGTCTGTCCCTGTAGGTAATCTTTGAGGTTCCTGTTCAGTTTTTCCCTTATTTTTGTTTGCTTTGTTTTATTTTGTTTTTTGTTTCTTTTAGTCTAGATACGTAGGGGTTACTCCTAGGTCAGGATAATTTACTTATTGGTCAGATGTTGTGCTTTATTTCCCCTTGGCAGTAAGATTTTTACACTTTATCACTGGGTAAATTGTTTATCATTGTTTATCACTGGATATGTGTATTGACTTAGCGCTGCTTTCATAGGTCACAGAGTGTTTCCCCCCACATTCATCCAGAGACTAGTAGCTTGGGAGTTGCTTCTCTGATCACTCCTGAGAGGTTGCAGCACAGGGCATGCACAGAGTCTTAGAGACTGCCTAGGATGACTGTGATTTTATTTTTAAGGATGACTTCCATGGAGTTGCCCCTGGGTCACAGTAGTTTTTTGTTCAGCTAGTGTTTGGCCAGAGGTTGTGTTTAAGCCCCTTGTGGCAATGAAGCATCCACCCTGTATTAATAAATTTGTGTGTGGCTTTGAGAATGTTCTGAAGGCCTGCTTTGATTGCTCCTGAGTAACTCATAATACATGAGTGTAGCCTAATGCATATGCACAAACTTCCCAACCTCCAAAGTTGGCTGTTTTCATAGGAGGGCTTTTTATACTATCTCTTTACCTGGCTCTATTAAACTTCTGGCTGTTCTGCTGTTTTATCTGGAGCTATAAACTTCCTCTTAATTGCTATCAAGTCTTCATTTTTCCCCCCAAATGATGAGGAAGTTTAAGATTTATTTTCTTAGTAAGTTACAAATATGCAACACAATTTTATTAACTATAGTCACTATACTGTATACTATAGTATAGTACTGTGTATTACATCCCCATGACTTAACTTATGACCCCCTTTAGCAACGCCAATCATCCCCCAACCCTCCCCACCACCTCTGGCAACCACTAGTTTGTTTCCTATATCTATGACATTGTTTTGTTCTTTAAATTCTACATGTAAGTGCGATCATATGATATCTGTCCTTCTCTGACTTATTTCACTTAGCATAATGCCCTCAAGGTCAAACCATGTTGTTGCAAACTCTAGGATTTCATTTTTTTTTTTATGGCCGAATATACACAGACACATACACCCCACATCTTTAGTCATTCATCCACTGATTGGCATTTAGCTTGCTTGCATGTCTTGGCTATCATAATCCATTGCCCTTGACAAATTCCTTAGACATGGAATGTTCCTCTTTCTGTTCCAAAAAATGTCAGTCCCCTTCATTGGAGCGCCAGACTGCCTCATCTTATGACCCTGTTTGCTACTGTCTAGACTGCCACCCCCACCAAAATCATCACACTGGTGGTAGGGGTGGGGGCTTTACTTTTCACTGTCACCCTTGCTCTATGAGTGGGCACAGGGGGCAGGGTGGTTGACATACCATGGCCTTGGCCCAGCTGACTTGGTTTGGTACTCCTATCCTATAAATAAGCTGGACCAAGAAGATAAGGCCTTCAATATACTTGGCTAGATATACCTGGAGAAGAGCTTCTATTCTATGAATATGGGCTAGGTAGAGGAAAAAAGAGCTAGTCCTCCTGGCCATATCTGCCTATAATGAAGCTTTTGAAACGAGTGCTGTGTAGGATGAGATACTGGCAGCCTGCCCATCCTAGGTAAAACTATGGCCCAAGACTGGAAGATAGAAGAAAAAGGGACCACCATCTTCTGACTGCACATGTCTGGAGTAAGACTTCCATAACATGGGTCTAAAAAAATGAAAAGAATGGTGGTAAGAAATGGGTCATGGCTCAAATGCCATAGCCTCTTGTTGTTCTTTCAGAGACTTAGATTCTCTTAAACAAATATTTCTTCATTTGCTTAACACTGTTAGGACAATTTCCAGAGACTTTCAATTTCCAGAGACTGGATTTTTAAAAATAATTTCTATCTGTTAAATTACTATTTTCCTGAGGAGAGAATCTGTCTAGTTCTTTCAGAAGTCCTTCTTTCCCTAAGTGTATTTTTTTTAAATCTACCTCACTTACATTATTTTATTTGAATTGTGAAACTACCTTGACAATTAGTAGTAAATATATTACCATATTGTATAAGTTTCTAGTTAGATTTCTCAGATAAATATTTTAGCTTTTTAAGAAACACTTTGGGCTTATAAATAGAAAAAAAGCAGACCACTTCTACTGGCAGCATTTCATATTGAATAATTTATATTAGTCACTAAAGCTACACACATAGTTCTTATCAGAACATGGCATCTGTCTCTTCAGACAATGAAAAGCACCTTTTGGATGAGGATAATATATTGTGCTGCATCACTGGGTTTCTCATCTTGGCACTTCTGTAAATCTAATTATGAGATATATACAGCAGTTGCTAACTCCCATTAATGGAAATGGATGCATCAATGACCTCCATTTTACTGAGTCTAAATAAACTAATACTCTATCTCTAAAGCACACCCAAGCTATTTAAACCTTTCTCCCCTGGCTAAGCATAAGAACAGTAAATTATCATAAATCAAAGTTCACTGATGTATATATGACAATAGAAGCATATTATTAATGTATGAATATTCTCATTCTTTCTCTCCCCCAACACCTCTTTCTGCTAAAGAAGGCTTGTAAAAGCATTTCTCTCAGGGAGTTTTACATTCCAGAATCAAGAGAAATTATTGGACTGGTGGGCAAAGGACCAGTAGCTACAGGAGGGGAAAGAGGGGAACTTTGAAAAGGTTAGTGAGGGTCTGACTAGCTATTTGAATTGGAGAAGGGTAATGAAGAGAAAAGAGAGTGGGAATTTAAAGTGTTTCTAATGGCTTAAAAAATCTGTCATGGTATATAAGAACCATATATAAAGAAATTAACTGGTTTTGAAATTGCTGTTTGGTCAACAGAACATATTTATTTGACTGTAATTTTATCCTTACTCTGAAACATTTTAGTCATTGCTTTTAACATATTTCCAAATATAAAGATTTAATGCAAATTGTTATTAATATTATGAGTTTAATTTAAAAAATTATATTTTAGGGAGACAACTTCCATCTACAATATTTTTTAGACTACAGTGATGGTAAGAATTGTCATGAGAAACAAAATCAGCATTGCCTTGTTGGCATCTTAATTCAATCTTTGCTGCTTTTACAGTCATAATATATTCAAGGAAAAGGGGGGAAGGGAATCTACCCCATGCCAAGCACACTCAAAATCCTAAAAAAAAAAAAACCCTTTATTAATATGTATATGTAAACTCCATGGATGGTTGATTATTTAGACTTTACATTAAGTGTACTTAATAAGTTTGCAATAAAATGCAAGTAATTATTTATATATTATAGAGTATTCTCTGACTTTTATACATCATGCATGAAACTCTCACCATAGGGATTCTGGGTGATGGGGTGCATTGATTATATAACAATTGGAAACATCTAAATTAAGCTATTTCCCCATAGCATGTAGATATTTCTAAATTAACATTTAAATGTAGGTTTTTCATCTTGAGCTAGGCAATTTCTTTCTCTGTATATGGTGAGTATTATGGAGGGTTTAGCCAGATCAAGACAGTTGATGTTTTAGGTCAACCCTAGAGTCCTTTCATCTGTTTCCACAGTATCTTTTATATATCTGTTTTACTACAATGTATTTGTGTGTGTTTGTGTGTGTGTGTGTGTGTGTGTGTGTCTGTCTGTATCATGTGCATACATGTTTGGAACACAGCAACCACCCAGTATGTTAAAGGAAAATATGAGTGAATGAATGAATGAATGAATACTTGAATAATCCTAATGAGATTGTGTCCTATTTATTTGCAGATCCAGAGTTAGTACATACTCATTTATTCAATTGTAACAAATGCCTGCCACTTGTTAGAATGACTTTCATGCTTTCTATTTTCTTCAACCTTTCTGTGAATAGGTTCCTAGAGGATAGCTACGGGTTAGGGGAGATTAGCTGGAAGGAGAGTGGGTGATTTCTTATGAGGGGACAGGTGGAACATTTAGCACAGAATAATAATTTGGGATTCAACCAGGGATACTGAAACTTCCAAGAAAAAAGACAGGATCTGTTCTGGGCTGAGAATCAGAAGAAGCAGCCAGATCATCATGAGAGGTCAGGACTGCACACAAGGAAAGCCATGGAGTTAAATGGAGCTAAGAAAAAGGACAAGGCACTCAGAGTAAAAGGAACTAGATCTAGTATTAGAATATAATTAAATTGGAGAGCTAAGATTTTAGTTACACAGACTAGCAAAGGGCCCAGTCAAGAACTTTTGTACATGTATTTCATATCTTAGAGAAACCATATTTTTACATGAAAGATATGATTTAAAAGGGCATTCTTTAATTTGTGCTAATAGCATTTAATCTTTTATGTTGAATTGTATGAACAAAATAGTATTTTTATAATGTTTGGAAGCATGGAATTTAGAATTGTGACCATTTATTGTGATCTTTATAAAATTCTACAAACTTTAAACAGCCAACCCAAACAACAAAATAATCTAATTTTAAAATGTTATAATTTCTAATTTCTATAATTTCTAATTTCTAATTGTTTTGCATTAAGAAAGTGGATTTTTTCTTACAACTTCACTATTTGGGGCTGTGAAATAACTTATTAAGTGTTATACACAGACACATTAAATTTTTAAAAGTGCATTTGCTTTCATACAAACTTTCTATTAATTTTTTTCCTTCATCAGTTTTCTTGCAGTGTTTAACAAAGCAATGAAAAGGAAGCTTTAAACCCACTTGTTTCTGAACTGAGATTATTTCTCTTAAAACTCTGGCAGATATCCTTTATGATTCCATAGAAGCAATAAATATAATCAAAGCAAATTAATCACTTTAAGAATAATCAATTTGAAATAATTTTATATAAGAATTACATTTAATGACACATAACACCACAACTATTGCTCTGTAAAATTATACATTTTTTCTCTAATTATTCAGTAACTGCATGGCTCACTCTTAAATCAATGCCCATGTTCAATAGGTCAATAGAAATGTGTACAATTTGTTGCTCAAACTCAGATCACAATATAGGTAAAGTTAATCAGTGCAAAGAGTTGCCAGTTAATTAAGCTCTTTTTCTGTGTTCAGTCTTCTGGAAAACAAAACAGAACAAAACAAAACACAGGCAATGTATGATTCAAAGGGAGAAAAAAAGAAAAAAACCAAAACCCTGATGTATAGTATCGAATATCAAAAATATATCAACATAGTAAAGAAAGACTTTTTTTAAAAAAGAAGTCTGAGTAAATAAAGAAGCTTAATGACAAACCTTAATTTCTTGCTTCAATTCAATATGTGTCCAGAGATACCTAAAAATCATTCTGTGGGAGTTTTTGTTTTTATTAAACAAATGAGTTAACTAAGGCTGCAGTTTTATGACAACCTAAATGAAACTCACTGTGAGAAAAACATCAAGATATGATCTTAGATCACTGATTGATTTCTTGGATCTTTAAACTGTCCAGGGATTTAGTATGAAATTTCATATCTCCTTACTCAAGTTCTAGAGCTACCATCTATAAAATCTTTAAACCTAATCATGATAATAAGGCTAACTTTTCTAGGCTCAGTTTCCCTATATCAGAGGGCAACATTATATTTCTTGTTATGTAACAGGATTAAGAAGAAGGTTAATAAAAAATATTCGTAGTCATTCAGGATGGGATTTCACACACACAGTCTCACAGGCTTGGAGGACAGCCATTATGAAAACAAAGGAGAGATAATGACACTAAAAAATAAAGGTACCACCCTGACTTCTCCACAAGGAACTCGTACTAGTTACAAACTTTTCTAGCCAACAACATGTTAACAGGGACAAGAACAATTTCAATCATTCTTTGTCTGCAGAAAATGTTGAAAATCAGAGGTCCCATCACATATAATATTTGTCCCCAAAATCCCTCCCTATGGCGATCTTTGGTACCCATTTTACAATAGGACAAAGCTAGGTTAGTGGCTTGAGCACAGCCACACAGTGACAAGGCAGGTTCTCCAACCAGCCAGTTCCTCCTGCTCCAGCAGCTTTACAGAAAGACTTATTCTTATTTAGAAGACGGGCTATTTAGAAGACTGTCATTCTGCAGCACCTCAAGCCGCCTCATGTCTCTAGATGCTCCCAATTGGTCAGTGTCCAAGTCCGCTGTCTCCCAACAGGGCACCATGTTGGAAATTGGCGAGAGCCCTGCATCATCCTTCAGCCCCTTCCGGTGAGGGATGGTGGGCCAGCTGTGTGCAGCAGTAACCCTCCTGAGGGGCAGTAGACCTGTCATCCTGTGCAAGGGTTTTACTGTCTGCTCGATTTATAGTCCTTATACACGTTAACTAAACCTCCATCTGGATTAACTAGAGTATCGTGCTTTCCCTTTTTTTTTCATCACAAATCTATAACAACAAAGAGAGAACCATTTAAAAAATGCACTGTGTCTATACATCTCTTGATTTTGTGAAAACTTAGGTTTAATTTTAACAGATTGCAGCAGTGCTTCTCTAAGTGTGCTATGTCAGAAAATATTTTTGGTTGTCAAAACTAAGGAAGATGGGATCCCACAGGGATACCGTTAAATAGTGCATTATGCACTGCATAATGTTTAACAGGCCCCCCCATAAGGAAAATGTATCTGGCTAAAAATGTTAACAGTCTGAGACTGAGAAACCCTGAGTTAAAGAAACACCTGTTTGATCATTGGCTTTTTACCTGCTTGCTACAGAATCTCAGGTAACTTCAAAGTACATTCAAACCTCAAATACCAGGAGACCAACTAATCAGGGTCTTAACTAAAAATATTTCTCTGCTTTATACTTTAAAAGAACAAGACAAATAAGCTCAAAAAAGGCTCACTTCAGCAACTTTGGTTTAAAAAGTAGTCCAGTGGGGGAACCTGGGTGGCTCAGTGGGTTAAAGCCTCTGCCTTCAGCTCAGGTCATGATCTCAGGGTCCTAGGATCGAGGCCCACATCCGGCTCTCTGCTCAGCAGGGAGCCTGCTTCCTCCTCTCTCTCTGCCTGCCTCTCTGCCTACCTGTGATCTCTCTCTGTCAAATAAATAAATAAAATCTTAAAAAAAAAAGTAGTCCAATGCCTAATCATTCCCAGACTTTACACAGTATACGTCTGTAATCTTCTATAATGGGAACTGATGCATAGAATAATTAACCTGAGACACTTCAAGAGAATCAGTTAACAAGGGGAGAGTCACTTTTAGCAGCGCAGTCTAATTATGAAAACAGGGACATTGAACATTACAGCCCAGAAAGATTTTCAATAATGCAAGTTGAAACAAAAGTGACTTTTCTTAGTTAACTATGTTAACCAGAGAAATCAATTTGTCAGAGCATCCAATTCCTGTTAAGCAAGGTTTTCAATTAGTTTCTATGACATTTAATCCATAAATTTTATCTAAGCATAAGTAAAAATGAGAGTGTCAAAAGAGTCCTTAAAACATCATCCAGGAGCAATTATCTATCCTACCTTTGCACGTACATGGGAGTCTGTCCAAATTTTGAAAATCTTTGGAAAAAGACATTGCAAAGTTCTCTATTAGGTTACTGCTTCTAATATGGACTTCCACTGAAAGCATGGAAATGCTTTTCCTTTCCTATTTTCAAACTGTACACTTTATAAAAATGAGAATGAAAAACTGACAGCAATGCTATACAATATGATACTTTAAATAAAACCATATGTGGAAAAGTATATATTTCATAAATATGCTAACAGCTATCAAAATACACTTACAAGAGACTAAGGTTAAGGTTTTCATATATCTTACTTTTTTCAAAAGATTTATTTTTATAGCACAATAGATAAAATTAAAGAATGAAAATTCATGGTCAGAACAATGGAAAAATATCCTACTGTGTTCTGAAAGTTCTGTATGTTTAATCTTCATTCATTAAAAAGTTTTAATCTTCATATTTTTATAGGATCTTTTAGGACTTTAAGCAGCTATGAATTTTGAAAGCTACTCAATTTAGCAAACAAGGTTGCTAAGTTTTCCTTAGAGCAATATGCTAACTATAGAACATTTGTTAATGAAGATTTGTAGCTTTAAATGGCATATCTCAGGGGCGCCTGGGTGGCTCAGTGGGTTAAAGCCTCTGCTTTCGGCTCAGGTCATGATCTCAGGGTCCTGGGATCGAGGCCCGCATCGGGCTCCCTGCTCAACGGGGAGCCTGCTTCCCCCTCTCTCTCTCTGCCTGCCTCTCTGCCTCCTTGTGATCTCTCTCCCTCTGTGAAATAAATAAATAAAATCTTTAAAAAATAATAAATGGCATATCTCAGATAATATTTATATGGTAATTGACAGAACGATGTGAAATCATCTTTTCCTTAATTTTAACAGCCATTATATGTTTTTGGTTAAATCAAGTAATATATTATTTGGTAAGATGGTCTTTTTTTTCTCCAGATAGAAAGGTAAACAGAAATATATAAAAACGAATCTATAAAGTATATTTTTGTTTGATTGTCATATGAAGCCTACCATTGGACAGAACACTTGTGACATTTTCCAGCATACACTTTCAATTACAACACTATGGCTATTGGAGTTGGCATTTGAGAACTTGCATGCAAATGTGAATAATTTAGGAGCACACAAATTTATTTAAATATTTTACCGTAAGAGAAAAATTCCCTTGGAATTTATGTTTGATGAAGCTTAAGTGACTCCCTCAAATATTACATCTTCTTGTATCTGATTCCATTGGCATTTGGTTTCTCCTTTTTCCCAGTCTCTCCCTAACTCTTGCCCTCCCTGCCTAAAGAAGTCAGAAACAGTAAGTATCCTTCTGACCAAGATACATGAAGAAGATAAGACAATTTTAACAGAGGAAAGGAGTTAACTTAGGTAAACAGACCTTCGTTGATTCTGAAATACCACACATATAGTATCATTTTTGGTCAAAAACATGTATTTTCTTTCAAATTAAACAAGAGTAATAATATTTGCTATTAAAATTTGGACAAATGTACACTCTTTTTTCTGGAGATGATATGATCATTCTCTTAGTTTAAACCAATACTCCTCAAATGTATTATGGAAGTTTAGGACCAAATGATTCTTTGTTGTCATGGCTGTTCTATAACATTGTAGGATGTTGGGCAGTATTCCTGGCATTTATCTACTAGATGCCAGTTGCATCTCCCCAAACATGACAACCAAAAACATTTCCAGATATTGCCAAATATTCTCCTTGTGGCAAAATCACCCAGTTGAGTATCCCTGGTCTAAACAGCTATATTTAGAAACAAATGTATTCATTTTTAAAAGGAGAGGGGGAGGAAGACAAGAGGAAAGGTGGAGGGGAAGGGATGGGAGAAGGGGAAAGAGATAGAGGGAGAGGAGAGGGAAAGAGAGAGAGGCAGCCCCAAAGAGAAAACTCTTACCAACAGTGCACTGTACACGTTTTGTCTACTGTTTTCATTTTATCAGTTCTTGACTAACACATTTAATTAGTTCTGATACCCTGTAAGTTAATAGTTAATCGGAGCACAAGTTCTAGGGTCCATCTAAGGATCAAATTCTAGTTCCAGCATATGCCAGTTTTGTAACTCTTTAATTTGGGGAAATATATATAAAACCCTCCAATTCTCAGCTTCCTCATCTGCAGGTAATAATAGCATAATAATAATTATGGAGAATATGAAAATGATCAATAATGTTTTCTTTTTTTTTTTTAAAGATTTTATTTATTTATTTCACAGAGGGAGAGAGATCACAAGGAGGCAGAGAGGGGGAAGCAGGCTCCCCGCTGAGCAGGGAGCCCGATGCGGGCC
The DNA here is from genome assembly GCA_002007465.1 of Ailurus styani. Taxonomy (NCBI): domain Eukaryota; kingdom Metazoa; phylum Chordata; class Mammalia; order Carnivora; family Ailuridae; genus Ailurus; species Ailurus styani. The sequence goes on along the minus strand of LNAC01000472.1, from coordinate 509,877 downwards.
TCGATCCCAGGACCCTGAGATCATGACCTGAGCCGAAAGCAGAGGCATTAACCCACTGAGCCACCCAGGCGCCCTCAATAATGTTTTCTAAGTATCACTAAGAATAAGAATTCTTTAACTCTAAGAGACCATATATTAATTTAAAGTTTTAAGAGTATGTATCTCCATAAGTAAATCTTCATTTACATTGAACTGATTGGGGGGATAGATAATGTGAAAACTTAATTGGGTCTATTTTTCTTTTTTTTTTTTTTTTTTTTTTTTTTTTTTTTTTAAANATTTATTTGTTTGACAGAGAGAGAGATCACAAATAGGCAGAGAAGCAGGCAGAGAGAGAGGAGGAAGCAGCCTCCCCGCTGAGCAGGGAGCCCGATGCGGGCCTCGATCCCAGGACCCTGAGATCATGACCTGAGCTGAAAGCAGAGGCTTTAACCCACTGAGCCACCCAGGCGCCCTTGGGTCTATTTTTCTAGAAAAATAATTTTCAAACCTAAGTGTTTGTTTGTTTTTTGTTTTTTGTTTTTCTTGTCATATACAATATATTTAGGACTCAGCCCTCAAACTAGACCTATTTCAGCAATGATAGTAATGGTCTAGGATAAAAGTACTAAAGTATTTACAAACAATTTTGTATTTCAACAAAATATGTTCCCACTAGTAGTTTAAAATTGTTTTAACATACTGTTTACTTGGCCTTCATAATCCAAGCAAGTGCATTTCTAAACTAAAATAATCTAAATACTCTCCAGCAAGAATCTTATACTTGTAGAGCATACTCTGATTGTGTGCATATTTGAAACATTGACCCATCTGGGCATTCTTTAAACAATACAATCTGTAACTGTTAAATCCAAGCAATTTTTACCTATAAAGTGCTCTAAATTTATACTCTTAGTGAACCAGTAGAATCACCTTAGAAACACAACATGGAGAACCATTATTTTTACTTGGAGCAGAGACAGATTACTTAAACTACAAAATAATCCACACTAATAATAGTAAATATAAAGCTGCCTAGGTAATTATATAGATATCAATATACAAATTAATTCGGAAAATAGGTGTTGAATGCCTACTATATGTTAGTACCTTACACACTTATAAATAATAAACTGAATAATAACACTGTTCTGTGGAATTCACTTACGTACTTATATCTGTTAGGTGAATTATCTATTTTATTTTCCCCATGGAAGAAATTTATAAGCTATGAAAAGGACTGAACAAAAAGAGAAGCTCTTCTTTTTACAAATATGCATATTTGAGATCTTTGATTACCTCTTAGTATTTTATGTCTGATTAAAAAAATCCTTAACATTTTGTCAAAATAAATTTTTCATCCTAGAGTATTTGCCAAAATTAATTTTGAAACAACTCAATAAATTCAAAATTCTAAGCATTCTCAAATAAAATTGTCACAGATACGGCAGGAAAAGAAAGGCAATGAACTCAATTTTCTTCAGTGACTCTTGGGTAAATTAACCAAGTTAAACTGAAGCATTTACCTTTCATTCATCCCTTTAATAAGTATTTATTAAATTTTTCTTTTGCGAGTATTTTAAATAGTGGCCATGGGAAAAAGGAAAATGAATTTTTCCATAACTATGTAACTTATTACCATGATGTAAGGCTGTACAGAGTTAAAAAAAAAAAAGAATGAAAGAAAAGAAGAAGAAGAAGAAGAAAGGGTGGATTCACTTGGAATATGTGAGGCAACTACAACATTTTTCAACAACTTAAATTATGGAGGCTGAAAGGGCAAGAATTGTAGATCACCACTGGATAGTTCTCCAAATTGGCAAGCATACTAACAAAAATGCCTGTAATTTTAACACAAGCCCAGGAATGAGCATCCTCCAAGTTTTGGTACAAATAATATAGTACTAGGATGACTGGGTCTAACACAAAAGATAGGTAATGCCTGATGCGGGGCATTTATTTTAATGAAAATTCCTGTATTTCTTGGAGCTAGAATAGATTTTCTGTTGATTAGTTTATAACTATATAAATTCATCATTCTATCAACTTGATCAAGTCCCTCCATGCTTAATTCTACACTGTTTTCTCTAAACTCCAGTGCAAGGGCTTCATTAGCACAGTTTTTTCATCTTCATTAGCACAGTTTTTTCAAAAAAATACAATGTCTACTACATGGGAAACATGGGATCTTGGAATGAGGCCAAGACATTTCTAATACTTTCCAGTAAAATTTTCCATGTGTCTGCAATGCTGTTATATTTGTCACCACTCTAGAAACTACTTGCTTCCTTATAGCTATTTCTCAGTCACTCTGGATGATAAAACTAATCTTTTGGAACTATGCCCTGGAACACTTGCTGGTTTTCCCAGAAGGTAACTACTTTCTTTCTAAGTAGGCTACTTTTCCTATCCCACATTCTTCTATCTCCTGGATATAACCATCCTTCGCACTTTTGTACTTCCTAGATGTTACCACTGAACAATTACATTATTTCACAAGTGGTCTGTTTTGTATAAATCCTCCTCCAAAATTCCGTATTATTCTGAGTCTGACAGGTACAGGTAAGGAATATGGATTTGAATTTGATTTTCTGGGTTTTTTTTCTGATTGCATTCACACTATTCTATCAATCTAGAATGCTTCTTTCTTTTCCTTTTCCTCACATTGTTCAAAAACAAATCCCAATCTCAATTCTCAACTAAAATCTCATTTTTTTAAAGATTTTGTTATTTATTTGACAGAGAGAGAAAGATCACAAGTAAGCAGAGAGGCAGGCAGAGAGAGAGGAGGAAGCAGGCTCCCTGATGAGCAGGGAGCCCAATGCAGGGATGGATCCCAGGACCCTGAGATCATGACCTGAGCTGAAGGCAGAGGCTTTAACCCACTGAGCCACCCCGGTGCCCCTAAAATCCCATTTTTATTAGTTTTCCATAGTTATCCAGTTTCCACTGTCACCTTCATCCACACTCTAACAAATTTTTGTACAAGCCATATAACAATGCTTATTGAAGTACTAGGCAAGGTGCTATGTGATACATTTGACAAATAATTTTATATAATCTTAAGAAATTACTTACATAATTATTTTGAAATGTATGTATTAAAGTTCTATTAGTCTTTCTAACATCTATCTTCTTATCAAATATTTAAGTTTTTTTTTAAGTATAAGATCATGTATTATATTTCATTGCATTTCCTCATAATCTTGTCCCAAAGTATGTGTTTAAAATACTTTTTTTCAAAAAGTTAAAAAATGGAAATTTGCTATAGAACTTTTTTTCTCATGTAGGAAAAGAAGAAACTTCAGAATTTAAAGTACACAAGCTGTCTCAAAATCAAAATATAATTGTATAAGCCACTCAATTTAAAGTGACCTGTTTATAATGGATCGGAGCTCCCCAGACTCTGTCAAAAACACTACTTTAGCCATGCACTTTCTTTTTTCTTTTTTCTTTTTTTAAGATTTTATTTATTTATTTATTTGTCAGAGAGAGAAAGAAACACAAGTAGGAGAGCAGCAGGCAGAGGGAAAGGGAGAAGCAAGCTTCCCATTGAGCAAGGAGCCTGATGTGGAACTCGATTCCAGAACCCTGGGATCATGACCTGAGCTAAAGGCAGATGCTTAACCAGTTGAGCCACCAGGTGCCCCTTAGCCATGCACTTTCTAATTTTTTGTTTAACAGTGAAGATTATACAGTTTTTCCCATGAGTGAGGAAAAAGATGCTTCTTGGGTAAGATAAAAACAAGAATATGCTGGTAGGAGATTGCAGTCTCTCATTAAGGCCTGGTGCCTCCCTGTGCCCACTGCCTTATGGGATCCAACACTATAGAACCACTTAAATGATTTGTACAGACCAATCAAGGAAAGCTTTATCTCCAATCACTCCTCCACCATGACTTATGATGACACTTGCTATTTGAGGTCTATCTAAATTAAATAAAACCTTATTAAAATTTAATAGAATATTGCTTTAGATTTACCTACATATTTACTATTATCTTTGCTCACCATTTCTCTTGCATCTTAGAACTGCTATTTAAAATCATTCCCCCCCTTCCATTTAAAATGCAGGTTTTACACTTTAGTGAAAGTCAGTTGGTGAACACTTTTTCCATTCTGGGTTTGAATGCAAATATCTTTACCCTGTAAACGTCTCAAAGAAGAGAAGAGTAGTGCTACTCTGGGAAACAGATGAAGATTGATCAATTTTACCTGACAGGAAATCCTTCTCCTAATCTCTACAAAGAGCTATTGTCCAAGACCAAGAGTGCTATAGAAATCCTCTTGTATCACATCTTTTATACACAATAACCCACAATGTTGGTCAAAGCTTTTCAAACATACCTTCCTTTTAAGCTATCATTCCATATTTGCATTCAAAATGTGACACAAAACAACCAGTCACAAGCGATCACTCAACCTTACAGGGCAGAACTGCAATTACCAAGAACTTAAACTGTCTCTTATCTTAGGGGAGAAAATGCTCATGTGCTAAGTAAACCTCCTCCTGGTCAACAACCTTATAAAAGACTGATCCATTTAATGGATTATGAAAGGTATCTGATGTCAACTTATGTGAATAAATACCTCAAAGGCACCATTCAAAAAAAGGGGGGAGAATAAGTAAATTTACACATCTCCCTAAGAGCAGATTTCCAAAGATTTTTCTTCTGCTTTAATAGGTGGAGTACATGATGCCTATAGGGCACAGAATTCTTTTTGCTGTTTATTTGGCAGTCTGCATCTTCTCAAGAGTTCACAGCCTGAAGTGTCTGTCCTAGCCAGGAAAACCTGGGCCTGTGCTAGAACAGAAAACACTGCACAAGATTTCAATTCATAGTGACATTCATTTTTCTTTTATTTTATAAATGCAGCCAGTGAGAAACTACTAAAAATCTGGGGATGTGGACAGGTGGGAGCAAGAGCAAGAATGCATTGCTTGTCCTTATCATCTAACTTAGTACATATGGCCATGAATGGTGTTAGATACATGAACAAATAAATTAATATACTATGAATAAGAATTATCTTTCAGATACCCTACTAAGTATGAGATGTACAAAGGCAATGAGGCAGATGGGTAAATACCTAGTTTTGAAACACTGTTGCCATTTAAATTTGAATCTATGCAAATTGATGAAGATGTTCTCTTTCATTCAGAGAAGACTGAGTTTTCCCCTTGCACTATCAAGCTATTTTATATACATTACCACTAATTATCACATTCGCTCATCAAGGGAGACCTTACTGTCCCATATGCTAAATGAAAAAAACAAAAAAAAAATCAAGGCTATAAGCTACATTTTCACAACTTCTACATCCACTTCTGAGTTCAGTGGGGAGAAGCAGAGACTACAAAGAGAGAAGAAACAGAGTTTTTCTGTTAAATACCTTACTCAGTATCTCTGGCATCAGCTGCATTTCCTCCATGGTTCTAATAGTTCTGGGACAAACATGGACGAGTTGTAGAGAATCTTCCCTCTCTCTTTCCAGCCTGGAGATGACAGTGGCTTCTGGCTATTGTTAATCTGTAGTTTACCTCATCATCAATTGCTGACTTTTAAGTTCTTCCACCAACTATGTAAAAATGCCCTACCTTAAATTCCTTCTGTTTAAATTCAGAGTTATTTCTGTCATTCTATATGAATCCTAATTGATACACCTGTGATTTTCATCTTGCATCACATTATTTCAAATATAGACTACAAAATTGTTCATATTACTTTGTAATTATTTGTTTACAAGTCTGTTTTCTCCTTGCCTGTGAACATTTGAGGTCAGAGACAGCATTGTTTCATTTTTGAATCTCCAATACGCAACACCTGGCCAAATACATTACAGATGCTCAGAAAATACTTGTTGTAAATGAAATAATGATTGAATGTAATGCTATAATAAGGTATGCATAGGCAGATATGAAAAGGCCAATCCAGTTCTAGTAGATCTTCCTAGAGATAAGATGTCTAGACCGAGAGGCCAAAGATGAGTACTTTTTGAGAACAGGAACAAGATATCTAGGTAAAAATGTTTCAGAGTGGGAACAAGATATGCAAAACCAAAAAGCCATTGATTGTAATGGATCCAGTAAGATTTGGTTTAGTTGAAATCTAATGTGCATAAAAAGACCAGAAAATGAGGCTGGAGAAATAGACGGGAACCTCATATTTACCTTGCTAAGGAGTCTATCATTCATCTACTCAGTTTAATCAAGGGACTGAATATTCATGTGATTATGAGCAGAACACAGTCAGAATCAGTTTAGATAGGCAGAGGTCTATAGATTCTGAAGTTAGCCAAGAGTGAGAATAATTTGAACTGGTGAGTGTTTTAGGTAAGGCGAGAGAAAAGGAAATTTGAGTATGATTTCAGGAGCCTGGTGTGGGTCATTATACGAATCATGACAAAATTAAATAAAATAGAAGGAAGGTAGAGTAGGTTAGAAAGAATATGATGAATTCAGATTTGGACATCAGTTTGATATGCCTGTGGGGCATCCATGTGAAGTGTGTAGGAGATAGTCAGAAATACACACCTGGATCTCAGGAGAGAAAAAAAAAAAGTAGACGTGGGAGTCACAGGTAAGTAGGTGGTAGCTAAAGTAAATAGAATGACTCAGAAAGATAGGATGACTCAACTTAAGAAGAGCAAGGCAGAAGAGGTAGGACCAGGAAAGAACAAGAGGTTGGGAGCTCCTGTGGTGAAAAGAGGGAGAGGGGTGGTGAAGCAGAGTTTATAGATGGCCCCAAGATTTAAGGCAATTCAGAGACAGCAAAGTAAGAGAGAAGGAGAGCTCAGGAATTAAAATGCTCCAGAGTAGACAGATAAGCAACCATTGTGAATAAAAAAGGTACTTTGTGTAAGTCATCTTTATCTATTTGCCTACAAGAAACTTGGCTGTAAAAGAAATGAGAGAGGGGTCATTTCCTGAAGGGTACAGTCTTTCTTATACAGAAGGCATGACTCAGTACTAGGTCCCACATTTAGCCTAGTCTACTATAAAAATAAATGAGAACTAAAAAATGTGAAAAAAATGTTCAAGATGCTTAGTGTTTTGAAGGATTTCTGCTTCTCTTCCCCTTGCATCAGTATCAGAACTCTCAGTATAGACTAGGGAAAGGACTGAGAAAATGAGCCAAGGATTTTTTAGGACATGATCATGTAGACAGGGACATAGCATTCAAAATCAAGGTTAATGGACACTGAAAGTCTACTGCTTTTCCCAATTTATTGTGTGCTGGCAGGACATCTAGCACAATATCAGCTTCTCTAGGACAGGAGAAGGACGGAGTAATCTGAGTTGATAAAAACAACAACAATGAGGCGACTGGGTGCTTCAGTCAGTTAAGCATCTGATTCGATTTTGGCTCAGGTCATGATCTCAGGGTTGTGAGATCAGTCCTAAGTCAGGCTCTCCACTGGGCATGGAGCCTGCGTAAGAGTCTCTCTCTCCCTCTCCCTCTGCCCCACCCACATGCTCTCTCTTTCTCTCTCTCTTATAAAAAATGTAACAATAACAACGAACAAGACACAGCACCATTCTGTTATGGTTAGTGTACACAGTACATATCCAAAGCAAATGGCAAATGTAATTTTTTAAAGGTTAACTCGGTACTATTTTCCCCACCTGTAAAAGGAGAAAATCTAACTGCATTTTCTATCTCTAGCTACCTTAAAAACAAAAACAAAAACAAAACTAAGCCCTAAGGCAAATCAATTTTTAGACAATAATTGTTCCATGACAAACTTACAGAGCAGCTGCCTTAACATTCAGACACACTAAGCTGATCACATATTTAAAAAGAACTTTTCTTGAATACAGAAAATAGTCATTTTAGAAAATTGGTTCTGTTTCGCAAGGTTTCTCCTCATTCCCTTTCTTTGGTGTGTCGTACACAGGTTCATGTATTAGTGGATGTGTGTTTGAATTTCTCAGACTGAAAAATAATGTATTTGTACTTTCTTGCATAGTAACGTGTGGAAGGGAAATTGGTCTCAGGGCTATGGCCAGTTACCAGTGCACACCTGCTGTGCAGAGTCCTCAGACAGACAAAATGGCAGTCTAGCAGCACCCCAATTCAGAATGTCAGCTCCTGGTTAATAAAGCAGAGCTAAAGTTTGACTCACAGAACTGGGCAGGACTGTATGTCAACACCTATCTAGCTGTAAAAGCTCCCAGGGAACCTACCACTAATCAATTTCCTCAGGTAGTAGTGTACATTAAACAGATTACACAAGTTTCTTTAACCCTGGCTAAAATATATAGTTTATGTTTATTTATATGTATATTTAAATATATATTTATATATGAATATGTGTTTCAAATATAAACATATCTAATTATAAATAATTATATTATATATAAGTTTAACTATGTTATATAAATATATATTATATAAAATATAGCAATATATAAATATATAATATAGTAATATATAAAATATGTAATGTATATAAGTATTCAAATTATATACAATTGAATATAAATTATATACATATATGTTATATATTAACTATATAATTATAAAATTTTTGCAATTATACAGTTGCAAATGACCTCATAAAGAGATATATTGGCCTGTCTCCCAAATAAATTAGAGGCTTTGAGTACAAGACTTATGTTGTAGCTATGCCTCCACATGGATCCTTCTATGACTCGGTTAATGATAAAGAGTTAATAAATGTCTTGGACAGAAATGTTGGTGCAGGCAGATGTTCCCTAGCTTAACCCTGAAGCTGACTGCAATTTCTTCTGAATCTGATGAAGAAGCAAGGGCAAGGGCCTTCACTTTCATTCTCCACTTGAGTGCCAGGTAAACAGGATCCTGTGGATGGATAGAAGACAAAGGAGATGAAGAGGATTTGTGCAACCACAAAGATAAAAACTCCAAAACACTAAGCTGTTCCATATTGCTGTCAGAATTGTAAAGCAGAATAAAACACTAAGATAAATTACTTTACTCTGAAACCTAATTCTTCTTAAATCTAGCTACTAAAATTTGCATGGTGTTTTTCATGTTCTTCTTGCAAGTAAATGGCATTAGACTGCATTCTCATCAGAGGTTAAATATTTTCTCTTAAAAAATGGCCAATCTAATTATCATCTAAGGTAATCAATTTTCCATTATTGCAATCACCCATTAGAATCTTTAATTTTTTTCCAATTGCAAGCACTCTAAAAGAATCAAATGATAATAATAAATCATCCCCCCACCCTTTTTCATAACAACTCATGCAAAGGCTCAAAGACAAAAGCATCTCTGATACATTTTAGAAAAAATGAGAAGACCAATATACTTGAGGGAATAAGCAATTACGGGTTTGGGATAATCCAAGACAAACAGTAAGGGGCCAGATTATATAAGGTTTCATAAGTCATTGGGAGACTTTGGACTTTATTTTGAATATAATGGGGAAATCTATGGATTGGGTTTTGAGTAAAACAGTGATATGACAAATTTTTAAAAGGTCACCTAGTGACTTTGTTGAGAACAGAATACGATACGACGATGTTGAAGTATAGTAGACCAGTTATGTGGCTATTGAAATAATCTAGATATAATTATTATATAGTACCAGCAGAGCTGATGTAAAGTGATAGGATTTTGGATAGATTTAGAAGATGGAGCTAATAATATATTCTGAGATGAATTCAATTTGGGGAATGAAAAAGAAGTCAGAACTTTCTTCTGTATTTTGGTGTAAGAAACTAAAAGACTGTCACCATCTAAGAAGGAAAAAGCTATATGTCTAATAGTCCTGAGGAGTGGAGAAGACCCTGGGCATGTGAGTATGAAATATCTATCAGAGATGCTGAGAAGGCAGGTGGATGTAGACCTTTTTTTTTTTTCCAGAAGGAGGGAAGGGGGGAAGGGCCAGAGGGGGAGGGAGAGATTCTTAAGCAGGCTCCATGCCCAGTTTAGAGACGGATGTGGATCTTGATCTCACAACCCTGAGATCATGATCTGAGCCAAAATCAAGAGTTGGACAGTTAACCCACTGAACCATTCAGGTGTCCCGGATATAGATTTCTGGAGTTAGACAGTAGCCTGGACTAGATAAACAAATAGAAGGCACTGGTACATAGATGATCTCAAAAGCCACGGGAATAAATGAGATCACCAAGAGTGTAAATTAAGTAAAGAAGAGAAGAAGACGAAGTATTGAGTTTGCTTAAGAAGAAATAGAGGAATAGTAAAGGATTAGAAAAGAAGTAAGCAGTGAGCTAAGCAGAATACCAACGGAGTGTGGTGGTGTCCTGAAAGGCAAGTGAATAATGTTTAATGAGGAAGAGAAAGTGATCAGCTATGTCAGAAATTACTGACAGAGAAATTAAGAGAAAATTTGTAAATTGAATGGGTATACCATTGCCAAGGTTATTGGTGACCTTGATGAGAACAGTTCTAGTGGAGTAGTACAAAAGAAAGTCTGACCATAGTATGTTTAATAGAGAATGAGAGGAATAAATAGAAGAGAAACAAAGAAATAGCACAGTAGATGACAGGGGTAGTAGAGTCAGGAAATTTTACTTATTTATTCATTTACATATAAATATGTGTGTATATTTTTCAAGATGAAAGATACGACCGTATGTTCATGAAAATGATCCTATAAATGTGAGAGATGAATGATGTAGGAGAGAGGGAGGAGAGCAGGATGAATGTATTTGAGTAGTTTAGAACAAAGGAGACCTGGTAGTGGCATCAGGTAAAACCATAGACAGAGCTATAGTAACAGGTCAGGAGTACAGATGCCAAAGAGTAGATATGTGTAGTGCTGGGAGTCTGCACATTTTTTTTTCTGGTTTTTTGATTCCTTCAGTTTTCTCAGCCTTGTGGGAACTAAAATCATTAATTGAGAGAGGATGGGTAAGAAAGTGTTGGGCTAAGAAGAGATAAGATTTAGCCTAGACTTCAAAGACAAGAAAATAGCTAAGAATATAAAATATGATTGGCTGATAACATTAAGAATAAAATTGAGGTTTAAGGTCATAGACTGAAAGCCAGCATGGTGGTTTGCTTTTTTAGCCAGCCTCAGTTGTACAGGTTAAGGAAAAGAGTTGGTGGAGAGTTGGATTTAATTAGGGATATGTTTTTGCCAGCTGAGTATGAGGTCTCAGGAGAATGGCTAAGGAGCTGATGTACTATGCAGTGAAGTGATTAAATAATAGACCATGGAACTGAAGAATAGTAAAAAGAGAAGTGAACAAATCAAGTGTGTCTAAACCTGTGAAAATCTGAGAATACAAATGGACTTATGTTGATGGATTATTGGGATGGAAGTACTAGACATACTAGACATCATAAGAAATAGTAAAGGTAGTGAGCTAGAAAGATTGGTGGTTGTGGTCAGAAACCTGAAAGTCGAGATGATGGAGGGCTTGCAAGGGTTACCAATAGCAAATTCTAGATTTGAGAGAATGGCAACTGATGTGAGTAGCTGACGTTGGATAAAGAAATTGAGAAGTCAAGCTATTTTAAATACTACCTGAAAGTCCACTGAATTTTCCAAGAATTAAGATAGAAGTAGTATTAGATAGACAGAGCTACAGTGATTGAAAAAGACAGAATGACCTAGGTATCACATCATAACATGATAATAGCAATGAAGAGTAGTGGATACGGGGCACCTAGGTTGATCAGTTGTTAAGCATCTTCCTTTGGCTCAGGTCATGATCCCAGGGTCCTGGGATCGAGCCCTGCATTGGGCTTCCTGCTCCACGGGAAGCCTGCTTCTCTCTATCTCTCCCACTCCCCCCTGCTTGTGTTCCCTCTCTCACTGTCTCTCTCTCTGTCAAATAAATAAAATCTTTAAAAAAAATAAAAAAAGGGTAGCGGATAAAATCATCTAGCGGCATGAGCTATAAGCCTGAACATTTTTAGAAACGGAGAGAATGGTTTGCTTACAGCAATAAGGAGGAGGGAGGAAAATAACCCCCCAAATTTACTACCTTAGACCCAATGCTAGAATTTTTAGGGGAAAACAGTTTTCATTTGTGAGGTCTGCAGGAGAATCAGAGAGGGCCAGGAAGCTGATGAATTTTTGAGAGATGAGGTTGAACATGTAAGGGAATTCTGTAAATAGTGGACTGTGAGTTATAGAGGGCACACCGAAAAACTGAGAAAAGAAGACAAAATAAGAACCTCTGCAATGATTATAGTTCTGTGGTGATGGACCTGTAAGTGTGGGGAAAGACATAATAATATAGACATCAGTATAAGTATTGGTGGATTTAAGACAGAGAAAGGTGAAGGGAAGAAAGCAGTGATTCCTGGCACTTCCACTTAATTCCTAATGAGTGGAATGAAAGGCACAGTGAGGGAGCTACAGAAATTCAGGCTCAAGATATTGATTAGCAATATTGGCAAAAGCAATTCTATTTTCCCTGGACTTGAAGAAGTAAGAAGTTACCTGAGCCCATAAGTCCTCATTTTTGTTAAAGATACTCAAAAGTAATACAGTCAATTACAAATGAAAAAGGCCTACAAAGAACAATTTGGGAAACATTTAAATGAACTTTCTGATTAATTCACACCTGAAGATTAAAAAGAAATGTGAATCAAAGTAAAATTCAGTATATTTTGACCATGTTCCCTGTAGCTATGGATATACTTTGATCATTGCAATATTCCTTCGGGGGCACTCAAGCTTCTGGGCCAATTGTGTTTTTCTACCACTGCTCTAACCACATAGTTTATAATTATCTACTAATGAGTTTATCCACAAACAATTATGGGAACCCTTTAAGGATAAAAACCAGCTGCATATTTCCAGAGCCCAGCATAGTGACTGGTTTATATTGGATTTTCAACAAATATTTTTTCTAGTAGATAAATAAAAGATTAAGTAAACAACGATATTTTTGAAGACTGATTCTATGAAAAACATGAAACTAGCATAAATATACAACTCTGAAGAAAACATGTTTCTGAAACACTGAAGTCTAAGAAGAAAGTTCCCTTAGGTGATAACTGACCCATGAGACAGACTTTGGGCATGCTTTTGAATAAAAAAAAAATTATTTTCATATAATTTCTTTCTTCTATGCCCCCCCTTTTGGAAGACATGGTCCTCCCTTCTCTATATCTAATTAAGTTCTTTGTAATTTAAGATGTAGCTTTCATTATCTGACCACAAAGGTGATACAAGGATACTAGAGTGAAGAATTCTTTGCCACGAGACAAAATAGTTGATGTTGAGTCAACTTTGGACATTATTCTCTTTTGAACTATTGTTTTTCTTTACCTAGTACAGGTTCATCTCTGACATGTAAACACCTTACACACCATATAAATACGTTATGTTCATTTTATACCATTTTCCTGCCCGTCGGATATTAAAATCACTGAAATTTCATAGTATCCAACACGAGTTCATTATATTTCAAATTTTTTAATTTAATTTGTATAAACCAGTTGTTTCCCACAAAGTCTTCTCTCAGACATGTGATGTGTTGTCTTATTTGCTAAATCATCCTTCCATCCACCCAACCATCCATCCATCCATCCATCCATCCACCCGTATTTCCTTTGTAGTTCCTTGTCTATTCTATCCATTCTGATTGCATTAATGGCACCTAGTCTGCTCTATATTACTAAATTACACAGAGGTACTGTTAAAATAATTATAATTTAATTATAACTACCTAAAGCTGAGCATTTATTTGATCTTTACACACATTACTTCAATTACAGTTTCATACCTAATCTTAGGTCAAATATATTCTCCTCCCATTATATAGTAAGAGCAAGGGAAAATACTCCATTCTCCCCTTATATTTCTCAAGTAAAATGAGCCTTAAAATATCAAGTTTGTGTTCTGTGCCTTGTTTATTGGTGACCAGTCTTACAAAGCCAATTATAAAATCACTTGTCCAATTAAAAAGCAAGCAACTGTAATTCAAAATATTGTTTTAAACTCCATTATAGCATAAAATATGATCCTAACCATCCACAAGAATGTGCATCTATGATGCAACTATATATTGTCATTTATTTCTAAAGAGTTGGGAAACCCACCTGACACAATTTTCCAGTTTTTATTTAGATTGGAATAGAGGTAGATAATAAGCTGTACTGCCAAGATAGTAAGTGAACAACCTTTCCATGACCTCATAAAGATGATTGGATGACCCTTTAATCTCCTACATTAGTCAAGTTACATGAAAACCTTTGGGCATTTCTTGTTTAGATTAGTATTGGTCCTTTATATGCAGTACCTTGGTTGTATACAACAAAATGAAACATCAAAAAAGTTATACTACCCAAGTCACTAAACTAAGTGCTAATTGCCTCTTCAAAAGAATTATTATATATTCCAGGTATATCTGAATAGCAAAAAATCATTATAATTTAGTATACTGGAAATATTTATATTTGCTTTGGGCAATATTTCTCACAGAAACTATTACATATCCAAAACAAAAAAAAATGTCACTTGAAAACAGAAAAAAGCTGTCGAAGAAAAAGGGAAATATATATTGGTGAATTAAATCAACTTTAGGAGAAGAACCCAATAATCAAATAGAAAAAAAATCTTTAGATATCAACACAGTTACTTTAGCCCAGAAACAAACAAAAACAGTCTTTGACAATAATAAAGAATGTCTCTGTATCTAGGTTTTTTTTTTTAAAGAGCTGTTTCTTTCTTCCATAGTAATCATTTCTATTTGAGCAAGGAGTATAATAATACAGCAGCAATTTAAAAATCCAAACTATGTTTTTATATGTGTGCCTCAAATGATTTTTTTCCTTCTGATTTCTGTGGCTCTGAAACCCAGTGCAATGCATAAACTAGAAATACAGTGACTCCAGTTTGGCAGATTGCTGACTGCAATTCTAGAACATTTGTTTCAACTCCAGGTTCTTAAAAGACATGAACTGTTCATACCAGAATAGCCACCATGTCCTGGCTAGCTAACCCACACAGCTCTTCTTAATACGGAGTGGCTCGGTGGAAGAGACCTTTAGTTTCACTCCAGGAAGTTCTCCAGCTCCTCCCTTGCCCATTCAAAAGGGAAGCATATCACCACACCAATGTGGATTTACCTATTATTAAAATGAAGAGGAAAGGATTAATGTGCTATGCGCATAGGGAATTTGGTACAATCACCAACATTTTCCGTTCTGACTTTGATTCCTCTTAGCACATAGAATTCTTCATCTTGCTCTTCTTTTAGACATTCAGAATTTTAATTTTAGAACTCCAGTATCATGTGATACTATACTATATTCATACTCCCTCCATTTCTCTCCTCCTCCTCTCTCTCTCTCTCTCTCTCTCTCTCTCTATATATATATATATATATATATATATATATGTACATATATACAACTATGTAACTATACAATATGTTGTTTTTACTCTGAGATTTTATTATGATATGCTTCAGTGCCTATATAATGCCTACTTACTTTCTAGGACCATATGGCAAAAGCTTCTTTCTTAATTGGGATCTCATTGATATGAATTTATTTGGGAGTATAAAAAATGGCAGAGGTAATCACCTGATTTGGAGTTCAAAAAAAAAGAAAACTAAAGGATCCTTCAAAATAAAACAAAATCCACAGCAATAAAATATTTGGGATGTATTTGTTTGGTTGGAAACAATTGATAGTCTTAGGGAAGCAAAACAAAACATAAAAACAACAGGAAATTTACTATCAGAGAGGGAATAAGATAAACAAAGCAGCTTAACATGATTTGGCATTCTCAAAATATTAAATAAAACAACATTTATACATGATGACAGACAACATAGTAAAAACAAATTATGAAATAAGGTTGGCTGACCACAGATGTGAAATAATAGCAAAGATTTTGAAATTCTGATAATTTTTTAAAAGTCTCAAGTTTAAGCCCAAATTTGAAGGAATAAAAATGTAAAGTAAAGGCCAAAAAAGTCTAAGATATGGGGCAGAGAATGAGGGTAGCAATAGAGGGAGAGAGAAGGAAATGGAAGAAAAGGGAAGAGAATGAGCAAGAATGGGAGGGGGGAAGATGGGAGAGCAACATTCTCTTGTAAATCAAATTTTTCTGGGTTTTTTCTCAGACAGCAGCCAGCCCTTACTGACTTCCCAGGAACTCTCCTCCACGGCCATTCAATCTGGATATTTGGGAACTCTTTGCTACACTACAGCCTGACCCTTCTCTTACCATTTCCCAGAGGTACTGAATATTTTTATTCATTTGAACAATTTTACACCTGGAGGGAGTTTTAGCGATATTGCCTGAACATCTCATTTCACTGATTTTCCAAACTACAGAGCCAGTTACTGATCAGCTGTGTGTCCTTTAGAATT
Source organism: Ailurus styani (assembly GCA_002007465.1). NCBI lineage: Eukaryota > Metazoa > Chordata > Mammalia > Carnivora > Ailuridae > Ailurus > Ailurus styani. The sequence continues at coordinate 493,597 of LNAC01000472.1, read as the reverse complement.
TTCCCACAGGTTTTATCCAGCATAGCACAACTGAACCCCTGTGTGGTAAGCAGTCAACCAATATTAAAGCACATATAGCAGAAACTTCTAGTTGTTACCAACTATCCCTTCCTTCCAAGTCTGATTTTATTGAAGCAGTGTTTGTACACTTGAAAAACTACATCTCCCAGCCTTACACCCAAATAAGGGTGGTTGTGGGTTAAAATTCTGGCCAATGGCACAGAGATAGAAATTTGGGTGTTAGGCTTCTGTAAAGACCTTTAAGACGGAGTTTGACTTGCTTGGTAGGGACATTTTATTCTTCTTCCTTCCTCATGGAATGGGGATGTGATATGTGGAGTTGCAGTGGCCATCTATGGGCATTAGCCTACCTTGAGGGTGGAAGACAGTTGAGAAAGATGGTTGAGGAGAAGCATGGGAGCCTGGAACAGAGATCACGTCATGAAATCGTCTTCTGGGACATGGAACAACTATCCATCTCTGGACAATTTTTTCATAAGATTTTTTTTAAGATCTCTGTTATTCATAGCCTAAGACAATTCCTAACAGAAGAAACATGAGTGAGCAAGGCAACGTTAAGGTATAAGAAAACACATAAAGAGTAATCACAGGAGTCAGAAGTTCTGACAGTCAGTTATAGAGTGTACTAGTCACTTAAACTGTATCTGGGTTGGTTGGGGGGCAGTCTAAAACTTTAGAAATTTTGAAAATTTAAAGCTATCTGGAAAGGTGCAAGAAAAACATGATTAAGCTATAGGGATATGTTGGAGGGAAGAGACTAAAAATTGAGAGAGCATGGAGAATTTTATAATACATTACACAAGCATTTGTTCAGAGTACAAACTGCTAAGCATTGACTGTGTTACTAAAAATGGCTGCTAGAATTTCTCTCCCTAGAGGACTTCCAAATTGGGTAGATAGCAATCTGTCTGGCAAGTTTGGGTTCAGTCCAGCCTAAAGGCAGATGGATGGACTGGACGACCTCTGAAAATCCCTTCTGGGCCTATTATCTTACAGTTCTGCTTCACACTGAGAGAAAGTTATTGCTGCTTCTCTATTTGTAGTTATAGTCATAGAGCAGAACTGTGCTTCCCTCTGCATATTGCAGGTATCTCTACTAAATAAGGAGAAACAAACCTGAAAGGAGCAAATCACTTTAGGTAAAATGTAGGAGTGAATCTTCCTGACAAAGAGCACATTGTTTGAGGCCAATAATTCTAGCATACTGTGTAGTATACTCTACCCCATGAGTTATTCTACAGGAGTCCCATAGATTTTTTTCACTTAATCACTGTTCCTGTGCCTCTGTCCTCCCTGCCCTGTTGACTGACTCCTTGCAGTGAAGTGACTGAGGTAGAAGTTAAATGCAAGTTTGGTTAGATGTTTCCAATCTATTAGGGGTATAAGATGTACACATAGGAAGAAAAAAGATGAATTAAGCCAAGGCACATTTGCATTGAAAAATTCACATCAGCAGATAAGTAACATTGTGTTAGGCAAAATTATTAGACTTTGACCCTCTAAGCATATATATTTTAAAGATTTTATTTATTTATTTGACACAGAGAGAGAGAGAGAGAGAGAGAGACAGAGAGAGACAGAGAGACAGAGAGACAGAGATCACAAGTAGGCAGAGAGGCAGGCAGAGAGAGGAGGAAGCAGGCTCCCCGCCAAACAGGGAGCCCAAGGCGGGGCTTGATCCCAGGACCCTCAGATCATGACCTGAGCCGAAGCAGAGCCCTTAACCCACTGAGCCACCCAGGTGCCCTAAGCATATTTCTTTCAGTTCTACACATTTGCTTTGCATAAAGAGTTAAAATGGGTAGGGTAAAAACCTAACTTATTGAAAAGGACCTGGAACTCATTTGTGAGTAGGATGGAGCACTCACAGTAAAAACTTGACTGGAAACATCACCTTATCCTGGTTTTGAAAACAAGAGCAAATGAACAAAAACACAGGTGAAAGGCATAAAAATATGTATGTTTTAATTTCCCGAAGTAAGCAATTCAGTTAGATATCCAATAGATGTAGGCTAGGAAACTCTAACAGAATACTTATGTACAAATATTTTTCTATATAAGAATAAACTATATATATAATTTTAATATAATAAACATTTATATATTCCATATAAACTAAAAGGCAATTTATATTATATCTTTTAATATTTTTCCAAACTCCTTTGAAAACTCTTAATATTTAATTGACCTAACTAAAAATTAGACAACTCAGATTCTTAGTGCTTCTTCTCTGAAAATATTAGATAGTTCTTTGAGCTATTTATTGAACTGCACAGATTTTTTTTCTTGGTACTCTGAGTTTTGTACCTATAGACTGAATGAGACCATGGTACAGGTTTTAGCTAATGGAACTGAAAAGTGCTCTTTGGGCTTGCCCTCCCCATTCTCCTTTTTTTTTTCTTTTTTTTTTTTTAAGATTTTATTTATTCATTTGACACAGAGAGAGAGATTACAAGTAGGCAGAGAGGCAGGCAGAGAGAGAGGAGAGAGGAGGAAGCAGGCTCCCCGCTGAGCAGAGAGCCCGATGTGGGCCTCGATCCCAGGACCCTGGGATCATGACCTGAGCCGAAGGCAGCGGCTTTAACCCACTGAGCCACCCAGGCGCCCCCCCATTCTCCTTTTTATCTGATGTTCAAGCCTTGGCTCACACTCACACTGACCTAATTCAGAAGATGCTCCAAGACCACACTGATCTCATTTCGGTTGGCATCCTATGGCTTCCACAACCACAATGGGTTGTCTGGACTGGTTCTACAATCCCACTTGGCATACAGAGGTCAATTGTCAATTTCATGCTTTCGTTAAATTGCAGACCTAATGGGGAGCTAGAATGCAAATTCTCAGCTAATAGAAATAAGTCTAAGTGGTGCGTTTTTCTTCAGAAATTAATCTTTAATGTGTTTCTTGTCTCTGAACACAAATATGCAAGTACATGTAGAAAGCTTAGGAGAAGCTTAAAATACATATGCATATTTCTGTCTCCACATGAATGAAAAGCAAATCAATGTTTGATTGGCCTATGAAGGGACTGATTATGGAAAGCTCTGGAAGTCACCAGACTTTTTTTTTCCTTAAAGATTTCATTTATTTGACAGAGAGAGAAGAGCACAAGCAAAGCAAGAAGCAGGCAGAGGGACAGAGAGAAGCACATTCCTTACTGAGCAGGGAGCCCGATGTGGGGCTGGATCCCAGTACCCTGGGATCATGACCCGAGCCAAAGGCAGATGCTTAACAGACTGAGTCACCCTGGTGCCTAGAAGTCACCAGTCTTGTAGTTATTTTGTTTTTTCTGAATATTATCTAATATATTGAAATACTCAGTAATGATGGCATTATAACACATGTGATCCAACAGAATAGGGTTTATTGTGTAAGTGATAACAGTGGATCAGAGAAAAAGCAGCAGAAATAATATTTTTCTGCAATTTTGAACAGATTAGAAATTCAGAATTGAAAACATTGGCTGAAGGTGTGAAAATCTCTTGACATCGTCCTCTACAGAATTCTGTAAAACTTCCTAGAATTCCAGACCAGGCTTAATAAGTCTCAAATCTTCTAATTATTTATTGGTTGTTTATTAGAAGAGTATTGGAGTTTTTCTTCAAAAATTTAAGCTTTGTCTGTTGAATGACTTTAAGAAGTCTCTCATTTTTCCTTCCAGATCCCATTATGAAAGTTGATTCCTAGGCTTTTTTTTTTCTTCTTTTTTAACTTCCTATTGTAACTAGTGCAAATCTACTTCAAAGAGTTAAAATGAACTTCTCCATTTCCTTTCTACATCCCTCATCAAATGAAAGCACTAATTTTTCTCAAGGGGATAAAGCTAATAGTCAGATTGAGACATTCAATTCTGCAAGCTTGTTATATAGTTTTTCAGCTTGTGGTTCACTCAGCACAATTTTTTCCTGCTCAATCAATTAATAAAACTGACAAGAAACATATAGTTAGCTCAAAAATGTTTTTCAGTTGATTTTCTACAAGCCATCTTGCTCCTTTAAGACGGGTCAGAAAGGATGCTGAAGCATAACAATTTTATGCATTTCTCTGAGTTGATATGTTAAGGCTCAGTAGTCTAAACTGGCAAACAAAAACTCAAGGTCACAGTGTTTAAACCTTGCTCTCACACTGCTTTTCTGTGTGACTCCTGGGGATGCCAGTCAACCTCAGCTACCTGCTTTAATTCCTTACTTTGTAAAGTATCAAGCTGCTTGTGTCAAAAACTAAATAATGAATTATAGGGGATTTGCCCTCCCCTTTGAAGTTGAGTAGAGAGCTGAGGGACAGTTTGTTATAATTTATACTTTTGAATAATATTGGAACCATCATACATTTCCCAAAGTTAAGATACAAGAGGGCAAAACTTAAGCATCAACTAAGGTGCTACTTTAGTGGTAGCTAAAGATAGGATTCTGGTTGCTTAAAATAGTAAATACACATTCCTAACTTTCATCTGAAAAGGAGCTCACTTAAAATGGCTTCCTTGTCATCTGTTTTGACTTCTACTCACATTAAAGTTATACATTAAAGAATAACACATCTCATGCATTGTTTGGGGAGCTGGTCAATGTAAACAGACATGACCATTTAGCTCAAAGTTTTATGATTATAATAATGCACATTTCATCCTTCTAAGAATAAATCCATATATGCAACAATTCTAATCTTCTTATGCTTAATAGTAAAATATATACCACCTTATAATATTGACAATACATTCTAGAGTCATCTTCCACTCTCTTCCTCTTGCATTTCAAATAGATCATCTTGCATCCTTATTCTAATGTAAGCACACCAAGTCTAATATCATGTGTTTTTTCAGCTTCTAACTCATCCATCTCTGCTTAGAACGCTATGCATCAACGTTACCAAAGAACTTAAGAGCTCTCTTCAGTGTACCATGTTTTCTTAGACACCTGTGTCTCTGTACACATAGTTCCCTCCTTTTGAAATGGTCTCCCTTCCCTCGTTCGCCTACCAAACTCTTAGAGTGAGACATGTGTCAACCATCAGCTTTCTTGGGGAATTTTCTTGAGTCCCCTCAAGCAGAATTAGATGTTCTTTACTTTATTCTTCCTCAGCAATTTTTACATACCTCCATTATGACATGTGAATTCCATGGAGGCAGAAAATAGAATTTTCTACATCCCCAGTGCTTAGGTAAGTGTTTAGAATACCCTCGGTGGTCAATAAAAGTTTGTTGAAATGAATTAATGAATTCAATATAGGGAAAACTTTATAGTGTTTCTTTTGGCACATTTTGAAAAGTTCATTTTTGCCTCATATCCATTACTATTTCTTACAAACTATTCTCTGTTTTCCATCATAATCAGGAAGAGAACTATGGGGGAGAGATCCAGGTAAATGAGTCCCAGTGTCCATGAATATTCATGCAAATTAACAATTCCCAAATTAGTTGAACTATTAACAAGTTTCTTCTGTTGGAGATATTACTGGGGGTAGAGTTAGGTAAGCTGAGTTCTCTGGCTTTTTGTGGTTTGGGACAGCCATTCTATGTAAGAGGTTGGTATGTTTTAGGCAAAGGTATCATAGGAGGTGTTTCAAACCAAGTAGTCAATCTCTATATCTAAGCAATTGCTACTTCTTCTCCTACAGATGTTAAGCAAACAAAATAAATACTCCACTGTAAGTTGTGGATTCGTGTTTTTGACTTACATCTATTTAAAATCAAAATCAACTAGAAATAGAGTATAGTTCAGCAGCAATTAAAGGTCCATAATGTACCACGATTCTTACTACAGAAGAGACTAGATCAAAAAATATGATGTAATACAAGTTAGTTTTAAACCACTGTTTACCAAGAAGAAAGATATAGAATCTGAGATGACGTTTAATATAGAGTATCTTTTAAGTTAGATCCTTCAGTGTTTGATCATTTTAAAGCTATTAATATGCTTTTGTGACTTTTTTTTATATTACAAAATCTGTTTTCCAGTTATTCTTAACGATAATTCTGTTTGGGGCAAGAGAACACTAACTAGTATATATTAACATTAATCAAAGATGTAAATCCACTACAAAAAGATTCACTTCCAATAAATGGTAAACTACTTTAGATTATTTTCACATGCTGGGCTATGATATAGAGACAAGTTAGTTATCCTCTCCCCACAGGCAGGCAGTTAGCTTGTCAGCTGTCTTTAGAAGTCAACATATTCAAACAAACAATTGAAATGTGAAATCCAAGTCTCTTGAGCAGGATTAGTTTAGCAATCACTTCTAACAAATCAGTGTTAAGACGTCAGATATCTGTGCAACAAAGTATTCTAATTAAACAGAATTTATAAGTCTAAGACTGGAAAATGAATATACGCACTTATATGCACATACATATGTGTACATATGTCTCTCTGTGTGTATATATGCATATGCACATACACATAGACACATACATATATTTAGAAAGTGTTCAAGTACACTGTCCTAATTTTCACATACGTGTCATTTGTCAATATAAATGTCTGTAATAGCCTTGCAAAAGGATGACACATTTGTAGAACACCTATTCTTCATAAGAATTGTTGCTTTGCTTCTAAAAAGCGTTAGGCCCTGAGATCAACCAATGGTAAGGGTCGTAGGCTTTTTCACTTAACTAACTCAGTTACTGAAGCTAATTGCTTTGAGACAAAATGCTTATGCTTGAGATAGATTTGAGAGTCCGCGATCACTTTAGCACAACTCAAGACAAGAAAGGAATACAGCAAGATCTACTTTTAAGTTGCAAGAACTTCAATAATCAAAAGTGGTCTGAGCGCACAAACCCAGGTCCTCTTGGGTAATTATAGTTGGGTAATTATAGTTTTCTAGCCCTCAGCTTATTGATGTTTCAAGTGACTTGAAAACACAGTGGTGAAGTTTCTTTCTCACCACGTGCTTTAAGCTTTGTGTTGCAGAAAGATACACTTCCTCGAACACCACCAGAGATTGTACCTCTTCTCCATACCTTTGCTTTTGGATTCTGCGGACTGAAATTCCCTTCTCTAGAATGATAAGCTGATTTTAATTTAGAAAAGGGATTGGCGATATTTTTCAATAGGAACTTTTAAAATGGGGATAGGACAAGATCCACTGATACAATAAAGTGAAAGTAAGAAAAAATAATAAAGGGTTCCAAATTTATTTGTCTTTTTCATCAGCTTCACCAACCTCTTCCTTCCTTGTAGCTACATAAGCTAATCTTGTGTCCATCTGAAATCAGTGTTGTAATGACTAACAAAATATCACTACAAGATAAAATATTTCTTTTCTGAAAGAATGAAACCTGGCGTCCTGAACATTTGAACTAAGGATTAATTCTTAATTCTTTATTCTTTCTAATTTTTTAAATTCTTAATACTTTAAATTAAATTTATACATTTAATTTTCTCAAATCAATTACTGCATCAAATTAATTGATCTGGATTAATTTCTGAATATTTGGAATATATATGAGATTTAAACAGAAGTCTTAAGGATTACTAATTTTTCTGTGTTGAGTCATTACAGAAAATAAAGTTTGTCATTTTACCTCAGTCCATTTTGAGAAAGCTCTAATTTGTAAATTAATTCCAGGATTTTTTAGCACTTTCTCCTAAGACTTTATTTTTACTAATAGTAATATAAAAGAAAAAAAGCCACATAAATTTTTAAATATGAATCAGTATCTAAAGTACATTAGAATAAACACATTAGAATTCCTGGAATCTAAAATAAATAGAAAATGCTTAATAAATTAGAATAGATTGTGGGTAGTTGGAGAAAATTGTAATTGCACATATTAGGAAAATTATATTCCAACTGGCAAGTAAAGTAAAAAAATCAAATGGAATTTTAAGAATTCTGAATATGCATTATTCAAAGAGTTAGGTGATATATAAGAGAATCTTATTCTTGGCTTGGTTCCATCTCAAATACACCAATTAACATATTATACACTCAGAATTAGGTAGGAACAGGTTCAGAATAGAAGAGAAAAAGTCAGAAAACAACAGCATGTGTGTTTGTGTGTGCATATTTGCATGTTTGGGTGGTGAGCTTTTCAGATGTCAGAGAGTTTCATTTCCTAATCAGTTGTAGTAAACTCTTCACACACTTTATCTCCTCAAATTGAAAAGGACATTGGGATATTTGCTGGAAAACAATGACATAGATTACATAATCACGTTTTCTTGAGTCACAGAAGACAGAATCTCTTTTAGCACTAACGTATTCTTTTAACAGAGTAAAAGCGGACAATGTCACAGAAACTGTTATTGCCTTGTACATTGAAATGTTGGTTATTTTGCACCGCAAATGTACTCTAACTAAGGTTGTGAATGTAAAAAGGGGCTTCTCTTGTTCACAGCCACTTTAAATGTTAACACAATAAACTACCTCAAGAATGTCAAATTTTAAAATAGTGTTTTGATACAGTGCAGTTGATCTGGTATCTGTTAGTTGAATTTGTTCACTTCTTTGGATGGCTCTGAGGATTTTTGTGGAAATATTCCTTACTGAGAAGGCTTGGACTGTATAGAATGTGCTTTTATTGCTCATGCAATTTAGATATAGTGATATTATTACCAATATGAAATACTATGTAGGAAGAGATGAAGTTTTCTAAAATATAATGTGGTGATTTTGAACATTCTCATTGTAAAATTTTTACAAGCACATTCCTATATATAAGTACACCCATATACAAAAATCCATTTTTCTTTCTTCAAATGGAGCTAAATTATGGAGATTAAAATATCAGTGTTATAGAAAATCATTAATAATAGATATCTTTTCATTACCCTCACCGGGAAGAAATTGATTTTTTCTAGGGAACATTCAGAAAACAATTCAGTTGATACAAAACCATTCCCAAGACCAGAATATCACCTCCAAAATGTTAAACTTTTCTCCTTGTTAATTCCCATAAAGGATACAAATATACCACCAAATGTACTTTGGATCTTTTATTAGAAAAAAAAAGAGACATATGCATCTTTGAATCACATCTTTGGCTTCACGTATAATTACTTAAATTGGAGTATGTGCTTAGAATGCAACAAAAAGAGGAATGGATTTAGACAGAGAAAGTGATTCAGGCAAAATTGTTCTACAAGAGAAAAGCATCTCTAAAAATCCATGCAATGTTTGAATTAATCTGGTTTCTTTCTTTATTTTATCTCTATAGATGAGAAAGTTCTTTAGAAACTTGATAGACCAGTGCCTAATTAACTCATCAGGGAAGAGTTTTTCATTGGGTGTGATGTAAAATTAGCAGAAAGGTTCTAAGATACACCCTCTAGTAAGGTGAATAGCAAGCATAGGTCCAAATATACTTGTCATTATTTCTAAATCGACCTCAGGCCATAATAAATTCCTCAGCATTTTAAAACACTTTATTTGGTGAAATTTAGAAATATTTAAAAGGCTAAAATTGTGCAATCAGCCTCCTACTAAAAAAAGAAAACAAAAAGTTTGTCTCTAGTGACAAAGATATGAAAGTTGGAACAGTTAGAAATCTGAATTAGAACAGGAAAAAAGATTGAAGCATAAACAATTATATACTCTAAATGTATCTCAATCTGAAGTATACACTTTTTCAAAGATCAAGATAAATTTAATACCATTTATTTTTATTCTAATACTTTGTATTTATATCAATCCCCTGTTTTACTATTAACATATTCCTTCATCAATTAGATCACAACTCTAAATTTTACTAGAGAACTCAGATATATTTTCACATGATTCACAGCACTGAAATATGTTCGAGATATTCTAATTTGTGTAACCACTTCCGAGGAAGTATTTGGCAATGCGATGATTTCACTCTTTTAGGAGCTCAGTCACATGTCTATCCAAAACTTTTTTTTTCTTAATGTAATAAGAAGCCTGAATTGTAACTGAAGTGGATAGAATTAGGCTCTAGAAAATATAATTAATTTCTGAAAAGAAAATTAAACTCTTTGACTCCTATCACTTTATAATTCCATACTTTACCTTTTTTCTGTTAATATCCTTCTTTTAAATATCCAATTATACAAAAGGAATACATGTCAAAGGTGTTTAAATAAAAAATATCTTATTAATTATTATTACACATGTGTTCTTAACTAAAACTGAAAATCATTTGGCTCCTTCTCTGACCCTGCCAGAATTCAGGCTAAGAAACAAAACTCAGCCAAAGAAGGAAAATCTGTAACTTCTCAGATTGAATCTGTCCCCAGAACCAGAGATATTCTCTTCTGAAAAAAGGAAAGACCCAGTGGGCCAGATGATCTATGGTCTCTCAACAGCCTTACCACCTTGGACTACCTTTCTAAGATTTACTCTTTTTTCCAGTGTATCTCTCCATCCCTGGTATTGAATCCAGTTACTTCATTCAGCCCTGTGGTAGGCAACTGGAAGCCAGTAAGCCCTGACAGGACTCCAGACAGGTTTTGTTTGGTCCCGTACATCGTTGGCCACACAATGTTTTTAAAAGGAGTAGCTTACATTGAACAATGTAAACACATACAGATATGGAGCTCCTCCTGAAAAACGGGAACTTTTGGTAACCTCTGACCTGTTTGCACGTGGCAGCAATTAGTTTGTGTGAATCTGGTCAGAGACCAGACAGGTAACTACAGTTTTCTATAGTTCTTTCTACTCCTTATTGTCTTACTGACCGCAATACAAAGGACAGGTTACTTACTCTTTAACTGTTCAACTTCAATAAATATCCTTTGTGTTATACTCAGCTGGTGGGAATTTGACTGAGAGACTTTTGATTCAGTAGTTTCTCTCTGGGCTTCCTCTTGGAGCCAAATTTACTTGACTGATACCTTGATTCTGTTTCCAGATTTGGGTCTTTACCTCAATCCTCAACATTTTCTTTTTCTTTTTTCTTTTTTTTTTTTTTTTGGTTTCATATTTCATTTTCTCTCTCCAATCAGTTTTATGAGAATGTGCCATATTCTGGTTAACTTTTTGTTAACTTTTAGATTTTAATTATTTCTCCCTCCCATCATTAATATATAGGAAAAATCATGACCGCTGTAGAACATAGGTGTTGCTTTCTTAAAAAGAAAGAAAATTATAAGAAAGTAGGTACAACTTCATGGAAATAACATTAATAAAATATTCCTGGGAATACATCATGCTAAAATATTTGGTTGCAGAGGTTTTACTTCAAATATTCTTTGTTTAAGCAAAGGTTCAAAGAAATAAAGTTATGATACTGTATGATATTAATCCTCTGTGACAAAGACTTATTTGTCTTTTCCTCAAGAGTACTATTTTCTACGAAATATGGAATTGTTTCAGAGACTAGTGTCAAAGTCCAAATGTATTTCTTTTTCTAATGGTACTTTTCAATAAAGCACAGCAGTTACAGATCTGAAATGCATACTGAGTGTTTCTGGCAATAAAATTCTTGCTTTCTCAATAACTGATATGGTTATGGTTGAAAGAAAAGGCAGGCTATAGGTTCTTTTTGAACTTTCATTAAACTATCAAAAATTTAATGATGTGGTTGCATTGTTCCACAAACAGACTCACCCTGACAATGCAGTCCTTCATCATACCCATCTGAGCAGTCCAAGACACCGTTGCACAGTTGGGATAAATGAACACATCTGTTGGCACCAAGGCAAGCAATGTGATTCAAGGGGCACTTGATTTCTACCTCTTCAGGACCTGGGAAAAAAAAAAAGGAAAAATGGATTAGTTTGGCTTTTGATACTAAAACCATTAAGCACAAGAAATTATCAGCCTTGATTTATAAGACAAAACTATAGAAAATAACTACCAGAGGGCAGCTGTGACTCTCAGGGATGTTCAAATTAGCCTATGTAATTAAAAACCTAATTTTTAAAACTGCATAGGATATAAAATAGTATGTTTTTTTAAATAATACACTAAAGACACAAATATTATTTTTTCAAATTTTAAGTGGCACAGACTTAAAATCTGAGGATTGGTATGAATCATTGATCTACCTCTTATCTTCAGATTAAGTGGCCAGGTACTTAAACACTGTATGTCTCAATTTCCTCAACTGTGAAATATGGAGACTTGCAACTCCTTGGCAGAGCTCTTGCTAGAATTGATTCAGGTAACAAGAACAAAAAGATTTTAGTGGAATTTAAATGAAGTTGTGCCAATCTAAAAATTGTTTCATTTTTAATCTGTTCTTTATTCAGAACAGCTAGTTATATACTTATTTATAAATGGATTTTTTTGTTTAAAAAAATCCTTACTGAGCATTTATAATACAACAGAATTTATTAAGGAGGGGGGAGGTGATGATGAACAAAGGATACTCATTGAGTTCTCCTGCTGATGATAATAGTACATTACATGATCACCCTTTGTGTTTTTAAAGATATACTTAGTTTGGAATACCAAGTCTTCTTGAAGCTCACCAATTCCAACCTGTCATCCAATATCAAATTGTGCGCTGCTGTATCTAAAGTTTGCTTATTCCCATACCCTATCTAGACTTCTTCGATAGCCACTCTCCGAATTCCCCCTGTGGTGATTCTTCATCTTGCCCAGCTCTCCTAAATCCAGAGTGCACTCATGCCGTATGACTACAATCGCACGTTAATCTGATACTGATTACTGCAAGAGCCCAGATTCTACAGTCAGGCACACTTAGAATTTAATCACGGCTATGTTAATACCCATGGGACATTAATTTATTAAATCAGCTAAGCATTAATTTTCTCATGTGTAAATAAACCTATCAACTGAGTTTACCTTGTAGGCTTGTTGTGAATGTCAAAAGTTACTGATGGCAAAGCACTGAGCTTTGTGAGCTTTTTTGTGAGATGTGGGCTCAGAACAGGAATGCAGCATGTGTTAATCATGTAAATAAATGCAGCAGAGTGGAGCTGTTAACAGACTCTGGAACCAGATTCTTGGTCCCATCACTTATAAACAATAAATTGAACAAATGATGTACATTTTCTGTGCTTCACCAGGTTGTTGTAGGGATTATATCAAAAGCTTTTAGCGTCTTTCCCAGCAAATACTAGTGTTTGCTTTTTTTTTTTAAAGACTTTATTTATTTATTCGAAAGAGAGCAAGTGAGAGAGCACAAGTAGAGTGCAGGGCAGAGGAAGAAGCAGACTGCCCACTGAGCGGGGAGCCCCACATGGAACTCGATCCTGGGACTCCAGGATCATGACTTGAGCCACAGGCAGACATTCAACAAACTGAGCCACCCAGGTGCCCCTGCCTTTTCATAAACACTTAAAGCACATAATTTCCTTTTATATCATAAGAGCCCTCTCCCCAAAAAACGCCAGACTTGCCAAAAGTAAGATACAATTTGAAATATCTTCTCAAAATGAATGATCGGTATATGTGATTTTGTTTGATGCTAAAACAGCTTTCAACATTTTGTATTTAGGGGATGTAAATACATTGTTATGATAGAGCTTCAATAGATGAAGTATTGGCTAATCAGTTTCCTGGTATTTTTTTTCATGTATATTTATACAGTTACTGACATACAAGGCTATTAGTTTTGTCTAATGTTCATTACTCCAAATGCACAACTCATTTTATTGTAACATGTCTCTGTAACTTGAATATCAATATTTTAAAAAATATACATTATATTTAAACATATATAAATATAAATTCATAAATATAAACATCTATATAAATATGCATATATAATACATATTATATATATATTAAATACAAATACACAACCTTAAATTCAAATTATAGGAACAAAAATAAGTGAAACTCTTTTCACCGAGAGTTTCTAGTACTAAATCTTATATTTATAAGATTAACATAAGTTCACTTTAAAAATAAAATTGAAAAATATAAATTAGTTTTGAAAAGCTGTGAATTTCTATGACCAATAGTTACAATGCAGTTCTTTTTAAAATTAATTGGCTGATCCTTAGAAATTTGAGAATACACATGAGTCAGAATGGCTAAAATCAACAAGTCAGGAAATGACAGATGTTGGCGAGGATGCAGAGGAAGGGGAACCCTCCTACACTGTTGGTGGGAATGCAAGCTTGTGCATCCACTCTGGAAAACAGTATGGAGGTTCCTCAAAGAGTTGAAAATAGAGCTACCCTACGACCCAGCAATCGCACTACTGGGTATTTACCCTAAAGATACAAATGTAGTGATCCAAAAGGGCACATGCACCCAAATGTTTATAGCAGCAATGAGCACAATAGCCAAACTATGGAAAGAACCTAGATGTCCATCAACAGATGAATGGATAAAGAAGATGTGGTATATACAATGGAATACTATGCAGCCATCAAAAAACCCCAAATCTTGCCATTTGCAACAACGTGGATGGAACTAGAGGGTGTTATGCTAAGTGAAATAAGTCAGAGAAAGAATATTATCATATGATTTCTCTGATATGAGGAATTTGAGGGGCAGGGCCGGGGTTGAGGGGCATAGGAGGGAAAAAATGAAACAACATGGGATCGGGAAGGAGACAAACCATAAGAGACTCTTCATCTCATGAAACCAACTGAGGGTTACTGGGGAGTGGTGGGGTAGGGATAGGGTGGCTGGGTGATGGACATTGGGAAGGGTTTGTGCTATGGTGAGTGCTGTGAAATGTGTAAGCCTGATGATCCACAGACCTGTACCCCTGGAGCAAATAATACATTATATGTAATAAAAAAAGAAATAAAAAAGAAAGAAATTTGAGAATATATAACCTTGCATGAATGTCAAAGTAATATTTAGGCCAGATATATTTAGATCTCTCTGTAAAAATTCCAAAAATAGCCCACAGAAAGAACACTTCAAACCTGGAAGACTAGAAATTTTACAGAGGCCAAAGATGACTCAGTAGTTCATTTTAAAAGCAAGATTTTTTTTTTAAAGTAATACATGTGCTGGTACAAATCAAAGTATGTTTTTTTGCATCCTTAAGATTGTCATGTCACTGACAATGACAATGACAATCAAGACAAAACAAACAAGTTTTCTAGGATAATGCAAGTGAAATGCACATCTGGTGTTCATGAAACCAATTTTGAGAAAACAGAAAAAAATGTTTGAATTTCTCAGAGGCAGTATACAAAACTATTAGATTCTTCCTAGTGGTAACATGTAGAGATAAAAAAATTTGTTTGGATGGAAGAAAGAGTTAAGTAGTTTCTTTATAGACTAGAGACTATAGTCTTCCTCATCTTTAATATACTCTTTTCTTGGCTTCCATCACTGCTGGAAAACTGATAAGACAGCTGGCACATGGTTGATGGACTGTACCTTAATCAGTCCTTCCCAAATTGTTATATCACAGCACACTAAAACAATGATAATGACAAATTACACAGAAGTAAATAGCACAAATTATTTGTAGAGGTTGCCCCAGGCCTTGGGAATTAACTACAAAATTGAGGGAATCAACATCTCAAACCCCTTTGACCAATGCTGGGATACTTCAGTTGGAAAACTCTGCTAACTTCAGTATTTTGTTGTTGTCTTTCTGGAAGATGGGGGCAGTTTAAGAAATAACAATGTCTGCCTTAACTGAAATTATCCCAGAAACCCGGCAACATGGATATTCAGTGTATTGTTGCTTTGAAAAGATAATCCATCCTTGATTCCCAATTATCACTTGTGTAGTAAAGTGTGTTTATCCTATGAGGCTCCTTTAGTCCACCTTGTAAATGAAGAAAAGACTTATTAACCAGGTCACCACTTCTACCCAATGATGTGTGTGACAGGAAGAAGAATGTGATCATCGAGACAACATGATTCCTAAGAATATGTCAATGTTGCAATAAACGATCCATCTAACAAAAAACTCGGGCATTCAAGACATGTCACAACCAGAAATCATCATCTGGACATAGCAAGCAGCAGGGTCAGAAGCTCCCTGACATAACTGGAATTACCTCTTTAGTTACTGAATCATTAGGATTTGGGAGATGTGAGAGGAGGACTGGGATGACAGGGAAGCACATGAGGAATTTCAAAATAGTACAAACACACTTCAGAATTTTAAAAAACACAGTAGTCTTAGGTTATCACTTCAGTTTTCAGTACCACATAGTCAGAACACTTCCAGTCTCTCAAATCTAATTTTAGGTGACCTGAACAAGGTAGCAGAAT
Organism: Ailurus styani; assembly: GCA_002007465.1. Lineage (NCBI taxonomy): Eukaryota > Metazoa > Chordata > Mammalia > Carnivora > Ailuridae > Ailurus > Ailurus styani. The sequence continues at coordinate 477,505 of LNAC01000472.1, read as the reverse complement.
TTAAAATATAGTAATTAATTATAAGAAAGAGAAACTCTATCATTAGAAGGACTTAAAACAGATAAACACAGGAAAATAGTATTCATGTTTTTAAATTTTTATAAGCCTTACCCAATTAGGTGAAATAGGCTTCATTTTTTAAACTGAACCTCATTTTACAAACAAGTTTTCTAGGATAATGCAAGGGTAATGTGACTCATCTGTATGTTTTTGAATGTCTACATTATTTTTATATATAATCATCTTACTCTGTTCAGTTCAAAAAAGTGGTTAAAGAGACTTTAAGCCTCATCAGATGTCTTTTCTGACTAAAGATAATTGCAATAGCACATTTTGGGGAGGGAGAGATTTTTCTTCTATAATGGTAGATAGAGTCAAATATCAGCACTTTTCATTGTATCATCATATCTCAGCAGGACCAGCATCAATCCTCCCCCCAAAGCTAACATCTCCACCTTACACTCTATCACATCCCACTTTCTGGGTTTTGTCCTATCAAGATTGGCTCCTTGGCTGTATTTCCCATTTCTGTCTTTCCAATGATTCTAAATCCTCTGTCTATAATCTTATTGTTTTCTTAGCCTGAACTCAAGAATAAAGTCACTTTTGCTGACTGAACTCTCCTGCAAATGGCATCCTTTTTTTCCTACTTTTTTTTTAACTGTTAAATTTCTTCAAAATAGAAACTCCACTTGCTGTATTCCTGCTCCCTTCTCACTCCAGTCTCTGCTCCCAACACCGCTGAGCTGCTTTTCGCCAAGGTCTCAGTGATCCCTTTAACAGGGAAGCCAGAGGCAAAGAGTATCTTTCAAAAGCTGACCAAAATTCCTCCTGTAGACATACTTTCTGCCATTATTTCTCATGTCTTTTATTATTTTTATTATTATTTTTATTATTGTTGTTGTTGTTGTTATTTATGCTATTCCATGAGCACACTTGGATGCATTTCATACAGGCTCTTTGATAAACTTCCCTCTGTCTCTGCCTGAAAAACACAAACATCTTGTACACTGCCTGACTCAATATACAATCATTGAATGAATGTTCAGTGCATTTTAACCCCAGCTAATTTCCACTTTCTTCTATATGCAAGTAGTTACCTTTTCCACCATCAATATATTCTCAGAATAGGTTTTATAAATATCACTTTGACCCAACAACTACTCTCAAAATCATAACCACTCTCAATTATTGCCCACAACAAAACCAGACTATGTGGTCTCATTTCATCATATAATTGAAACTCAATTAACATTATTTATGTTATTTTCAGTACTTGTAGTAAACTTCATGTAGAGTCATCTTTCACCTCCCTAAAATAATCCAAAATATTCCTACTTCTGGAATTTCCTGTACACAATATCACCATCTGGAAAGTAAACCTTTTCTTTTTCACCCAACAAAATCCTTCAAGTCCAAACTCTGGTTTCTCCGTCAAGTTTTCTTTGTGAAAAATAACATGGCATAATGGAGAAGTTATTAGGTTCAGAGACCAAACCCTTGAATTAGAGTTTTTATCTGCCATTTATAAGTTATCTCAACTTGAATTAAGAGCTTAACTTCAGTGAAATTCTTCTTTCACATTTGAAAAATGGATATAATAATAGTGTCTACCTCACGTGATCATTATAACAAGCAAATGAAATCACCATTTGGGAAACACTACACAAATCAAGAGATTTTTGTTTTTGTTTTTGGGTTTTATTTTGTGGGTGTCACTGATACCACATTTTATATGAACTCATATAGACATTGTTTATAACACTCTTTTTTACAAGATAGCTTTTTTATAGTATAGTTTCTGTGCATAGTTTATGAGCTGTATTGATATATGAAGTTTCACGTGGATTTCATGAGGCATGAAGCCTTTTATTTATTTATTTATTATTTTATTCCCACCTCACATATAAAATGAAATGTAGGAACAAAAACATATTGATTACTAGTTGATATAAAAATCAAGCAAAAACTGGTTATGTGAAGTCATCACCAAAAAACATAAGATGACCCTGAAATTCAAAATTTAAAAATTATGCACGTTCAAATTTTATTTAATTATACCTGTTTACTTAGAAGACTGAGATTGGATTATCTTGTGAAGAATAGTTTGGAACTCAACTCCTAGTAAAGCCTAATACTGATTTAGAAATATATACTTGCACACACACATACATATATAAGGAAAAATATAGAACTCTTTCTATTGGTAGAATATCTTACAATATTTAGCTTTTGAATATTGAATCTTGTGGAGAGTTCCTATTTATTAAATTGAAGAGCTCATGACTTTTAACAATTTGTGAAAACTGCCTTAAAAATTAAGTTTCCTAGAATTATTCAAAAACAAATTTTTAGTGTCACTTTCAGGAATATATTAAGATTTTTGGAACGCTCTTAACCTGATTTCAAATGCTTAATCTTTTCAAGTCCCATGTTCTACATTTTCTTTTTAAGAATGCTTTTCCACAAAATCAGATCCATTTCTTGGAAATATTACAAACTATCATCTTTTAAGGGGAATTCCTATGCAATTAAGTGTATGGAAATATTCCATTTTATCATCCTTTGTAATTCTCACATCTAAGAAATCAAAGTAGTTACAGCCACTTATGAAAACTGTCAAGTATGTGGACCACATTATTTTCACCATATTGTTTGGGAAAATTAGTATATCACATAAATATTTTTAATATCATATATATATTTAATATTAAACATAACATTGGATCACATAATACCTTTACAGTAGTAAATAATTTCCTCAGAACTGTGTATTTCATAAGATTCTGTTATTTTCAAGCATAATTTACTTTTGCATTTGAGCTACTTCAACTGACAAACTGATAATTTAAATGGAAGAAATAAATTTATAGTATTTCAAAGAAAATTAAAATTGGATTTATGAGTTTCAACTTTTAAATAAAACAATATTAATTGATATCATTTGTTAGAGTAATCTATAGGACTACACTTGAGAATACATGAATATGAATAAGAACCCCTAAAGATACATGTGCACTCAATCTAATAGTAACTCACTCAAATTAAATAATTTCTGTGTAATATAGGTTCCAGTAATGGCTTGTGTGTTTACATATTTCAAATGGATGCTGTGAAAAATCACGAACTGGAAAAGATGTAAAGGTGATTGATTTTGTCCAGCTGCAGTACCCTTAAGCCAGCTCTGACATCTGTCCTATTTTTAAAAGCCCTGGGGAAGGAGATTTTGTGGCTTTGATAAGTTGTTCCAAGGTTTAAAAAGTCTTTTTCTTTAGTCCTTACATTTCAGAAGTCTCACGGCAGGAAAATTCCTTGCATCTAACATGAAGAACTTTATTTATGTATTTAATATGTGAAAAGCTTGCCGAGTCACCTAAGGAAAACTATGCCATCTTAAAGCAATTCTGCTGTAACCAAAGTCACCACTGTGTTTGCTATTATGAGTATGAATACATGGATAGGTGGTTACAAGTTCACTGAAAACTTTCTGGATCACATCTAGAAATACTGTTATGTTAAAACAGATGTGTGTGTGTGTGTGTGTGTGTGTGTGTGTGTGTGTGTGTGTGTGTGTGTTCTGCTAGTTTTAGAAGGTATCTATCAAGTGGTTTTTATCAGTTTAACCCACTGTCTGCATCTGAATCCGACAAAAGTAGGTTAAGTCATAATATTCCCCAGCACCGAATCTGTAAGTATTTCGAATACAGCCAAAATTGGCAAATGGAAAACATTACAGGGACATGGCTACAGTATGGTTGCCATTAATTACAACTTCAGAAATAAAAATTGTATCCAGCCAATGGGCTGTCTTGTTTTCTGACCACCTATTTACCAGCACATAGAAAAGAAAATAAATTAAACCATTGTTTTATGAGGGATTGTCCACACAGCACTGCTCTTCATTAAACCCAGTGCTAATGGAGGGAACTCAGCTTAGATGGCTTTAAAAAAAAAATCTGTGCTCTTTAGACATTTTAAGTGTTCATTTCTCTCCAATGTGTGCATTCTTCACATGTTCCTTGATTACTCAATTACTCCCACCCCACCACCTTCTCTTTCAAACGGTCTACAAAGTCTTTTTCCCCTCCCTCCACCTCAGTTAAAATACATTTTATGTATGTATGTTTGTTTGTTTAAATTTCTTAGAGCCCTGTTCTTTGCTAGCTAACTTGATAAACTAGGTGCTCTTACAGGTAATGTATTTGCATTTAAACAAGATTCTTACAGAAACAATAGATTAACTCCAAAGATTAGAATTTCAGGCTCTCTGTAAAAAATGACAAAGATATTTTGTTCGAGAAAAAGGGGCACTTCATTGATTGATACTCGTATTATACTTCTTGCTGACAATTTTGTTTACTTGTCAAGTTGGCTCTCATGTCTCTTTGTAAATGAATGAATACATATGTAATCCATGAACCAGAAAGAAGACGCCTTCTTTCTTCACTTTACAGAAATCCTACTTATTCCTCAAAAAGTAAAATGCATATTCTAGTCATATCTTAAAACTCCTGGGAAGAAAAGATTTACCCAATTTGCAGATAAAATAACTAAAAGAGCAGAAGATGAAATGTTCCATTTGGGAATATCTCTCTTCTGAAATACAGAACAGAAGATAAGTGTTTCATTTCTAAAGCTAATGCTTTTTCCTCTTGTTCTCTGAGGCTACTTTACCTATGGTAACCCACTGATGGTTAACTGATTACAGTTCTGAAGTTCAGGGCAGTGTGGAAAGCCTACTCAATTTGAAGCAGAGATGACTCCATAATAAGAAGCATATTAAAAGATTAATGCCTGACAAGAAAAAACAAGCCAAAATCAGATAGTTTCATACATCTCCCAGAGAAAAGGGGTCTTGTCACAATAAAGGGACAATGAGTGGGACCAGCCAACTGGCTTATTCACATGTCAGGACAGTTGAGAGTCATTCCCTCTTTGATTCCACAAATGTGTTAGAGATTGCTTCTGAGCCAAATTCTGCACACAGAGGCATTACTATTACCACTCTAAAGTTTGTTTTTTGATAAATATATATTTAAAAGAAAGACAAATTATTTTTCCAGTCTCTTCTATAGAGGCTAAGATAATAACAGGTTAGATGCGTGTCCCCAAGTACAGCTTAAAAATTAAAGGCAGGTTGAAATCAGGTAATTAATGGAAGAAAGGATTTTGGTGTTGTTTTGCACAAATGATGATCGTCAAAAGTCAAAGGAATTCTACAAATATAAATTGTTACCAAAACTCTTAAAAGATGTTATTTACTCCCACCCCCCTCAAAAAAACCCAGTAAATAACAATGCCAACATTTGATGACTAAATATAGGGGAAAACTAGTAAACACAATGTCTGTATTTCCTTGCTCTCAGATTAAAAATAAATAAGAAGGATATAAAAAGAATAACTAGGAAGAGCTACTTTGAGGACTAGATGACAAGCATCATTTCTCATCCAAATATTTCTTTACCACAATGAAGATAAGGTGAAACAACTCTACAAAAACTGAAGAACAAGGGTTTCTCTGGTTTTCTTGTTTTGTTTTTATAGTGCTCATTCAAGACAACATTAAATTTTACATTAATTTTACATTATACATTATTCTATTTTTAATTTTTCAAAACTTAAATATATTACATTTAATTATATAATTTTACATTATACATATTATTTTTAAATTATACATAAATTATACTTTAATTTAATTATACATTAAACTGTACTTAAAAAGAAAACTATCTGATTTAGTGAGAAGTATGCTCCATAACCCTTAGTCAAACAACCCAGATCCCCTATGATACATATAGACAATGAGTAAAAAGATATTTTCTGATCCCACTGGTACATTTATCCAAATAAATGTTATTCAATAGGACTTATTGATTCATTATTCCATTTGGATAAAAAGTTTGATATTTGTTTGGATTGAGTGGATAAGAGAAAAATAGAAAAGAACAAAGAAAAAATGAATATATGCCTTGAATCACTCCATCACATTTCAAAAAAGGAATTATCTACTGTACATAAAAACAAATAAACAATTATTTAGGAGACCTGACTAGCATACACATGACTTACAGTGAGATGGACCAGTTAGAGCATGTATAGTGTTTATTTTTTTTAAAAGATTTTATTTAGTTATTTGACAGAGAGAGACACAAGGAGAGAGGGAACACAAGCAGGGGGAGTGGGAGAGGGAGAAGCAGGCTTCCCGCGGAGCAGAGAGCCTTATGCCAGGCTGGATGCGGGGCCGGATGCGGGGCTGGATGTGGGGCTTGATGTGGGGCTTGATCCCAGGACCCCGGGATCACGACCAGAGCCAAAGGCAGAGGCCCAACGACTGAGCCACCCAGGCGTCCCTGGAGCATTTATAGTTAAAACGTCTTTCACTGGAAGAACCACGATCCAAGACACTATAATTTTATATAAGCCGATTTATACTTGAGAGGATGATAGAATGTTAAAGAATCCAATTTAAAAAGACTTAGAATGGGGCGCCTGGGTGGCTCAGTGGGTTAAAGCCTCTGCTTTCGGCTCAGGTCATGATCTCAGGGTCCTGGAATCGAGGCCCGCATCGGGCTCCCTGCTTGGCGGGGATCCTGTTTTCGCCTCTCTCTCTGCCTGCCTCTCTGCCTACTTGTGATCTGATCTCTCTCTCTCTGTCAAATAAATAAATAAAATCTTTAAAAAATAAAAAAATAAAAAATAAATAAAAAGACTTAGAATGATACAAATATTCTTAAATGTAACTACTAAATCCTTAATAGAATGTATATATTGCATATTTTAGACCAAAAGTGAAATGATATTGATAAAAGGTATTCTTCAAAATTTAATTTTTATGCCATTCAAAATGTTAACTCTGCAAATAATTTTATGATGTACTTTTATTGAAAACAACGTGTTCTTTATTGCACTCTGTAAAAGTAGCATTATATTAGTAGGATAATTGCTGCTTATTGAGTACTCCTTATGTTTCGGAATCTGTGGTAAGCACATAATGTTCATTATCTTATTAAATCCTTACAAGAACATTATGAATTAGGTATTATAATTGCTATTAAATAGACAAAGATATTGAAGATTGCAGAGGTTAAATACATTCTTCAAGGTCACAGAATTGTGATGCAATTTTTTGAACTCAGGTCTCTTGTATCTTCAAATACTGGTTTCTTTACTACTATGTTCTATACTGTGCTACAATCTCAATTCCCTATAACAAAGAAACAAATAAGGCAATGAAGCTATATATGTATCTCTGTCTGTTTCTCTTTGTGAAAGAGATTACATAAAGATCTTGGGGAAAAGGTAGATGAAATACACTGTACAGGCTCTAGCTTCTACAAGTAGCCTTAAAAAAGAAACTTGAGGGAATCTTGACTAACTGTGCATGACCCAGGATTTCTTGCTGTGGGACCCTCAGAAATTCCAGGTATTCAGACCTGTTTGACCAGGGGAAGAGAGACGAAAAGAGAGAATGGCAGCTAGGAGGCATGCTGGTCTATTGAGGTATGCTAGGATGGCCTCTGTACACTTTGGACTGAAGGAGCTTGGGATTATTTGAGAGGTTTCAGGAAGGCCCTGGGAAGGAGTTATTCAGAATCAAAATAGAAGCATTCATCAACCAGTACAGTTGTCCCTTGCATACCAGGAAAATATCAGCCATGCTTAGAAAAATTCGTATTGTCTATTTCTGGCAAATTCTAAGTATGATGACAGTCACCGCATGCTTTGCCTTGATGGCAAAATATTCACTACAACTTGAGGTTGTTGACAGAAAACACAAACAGGTTTTCAATGTTATGCAGTGCTAAGGTAAAGCCCCTTCTAGCGATCAACCAACTTACCCATAGCACGAAAACCTCCCTTTAACCATTAAATGGGTCTTTTTCACCACATGCTTATTTCCATTCTGATGGGTCATTCTGTAGATCAAGCAGACTGGACACATGTCAGTTGCTACCTCTTCCTGGCAAAGTCTTGCTACTTCTGCCACTTGGCACAGCTTCAGTGCCTGGTTAGTTTGGCAGGATGGAGCCCAGCATGAAGGATCCCAACATCACAGGTTCAAATACCCTATGGTACAATTATCTGCCTTTCTGTTTTTCAGCCACAGATTTTACCTCCTAACATCTGCTACCATATATCCTCTTTATGCTAGAACTGACACAGAACAAGTCAGTATCTCTGAATCCCTGCAAGTCCCTAAAATGAAGGACTGATACCACTTAGGATTCAATCACATATTTAAAGAGACAGAGCCTTAATCAGGCTTGAGTTTGAGTTCAATGTGCCAAAAAAAAAAAAAAAACAACAAAAAAAACACACACACACACACTCAGCCAGATTCTCCCTTGGGAGCTCTGTAAGGAATAGGGCCTTTGAGGGTGCTCACATAACTGGTTCAGATCATTAAATAGCACGTTGGCTCTCCTGTTATAAACAGAGCTGAATGTCTCCAATTTATGTGAACAATTAAACAGCTGCTAAATAAACAGTATTTGGTGAACAGTGAATCAGCAAAAGAAGTTTCTCATTCCTCATAGAAATCATCTACTGGAAATAGCCACTTTTCTCAAAATTTTATAAAGCCATTATTCCTTTCATAGTATACTGGATATGGAAGTTTGTGATGAGTAAAGGAAGAATACAGAAAACAATGAGATTGAAGTTGAAACACACACACTAACACAAGAACTGTTAATATAACTGTGTTAATCCAACTAACCCACTAAATGATATCTGAATGGTGAAAAATTAATAAACTAGTGGTATCTGTTATTAGATCCTTATACATTTATGGATAATTCTAATGACTTTTAAAATTGCTGTACCATCCTGAAAATGTCTCTGGCTCAAGAAAACAAAACAAAACAAAACAGCAAAAGGAATTTTCTGGCTATCCATGTTGAGGATTATGAAAAAGAAAAATAAATGGCATCCATGTATCAAAGAAATACCCATGTATCAAAGAAATGTTTTACTCCATCACTCTACTCTGTTTAAGGGACTTCAAATGTGATCAACTTTTCACTGAATTCTGCTCTATGGTAAATACTGTTGTATCAAAATTTCATTAAGTCTCACCCCTGTGCCAAATCTTTTTTGTCAGATTTATTTGCAAAGAAAACCATTGATTTATTTTTGTTTTAGCTGCCCTCTCTGACCATTCCATACCCATGGTAATGAACAGAAAAATGGTCAATAGGACCTGAAACAGGGAAGAAGAGGAAAATCAAAGGTCAACAGAAGTGTACAGAATAGAAAAATCAGGCACTGTGTACAAGAGGTGACCAAGTTTTTATCAGGTCCCAAATTTATAACATGGCTTTTGAAATTTGTCTTCTCCATAAAAGTTTGAACAGCTATATGCAAATGAAATATTTCCAAAAGCACATTATTTTTCCCCATTTTTAAGTTTAAGATATATTTTGTAAATGAATTCTAAATAAGCCATGTATTATTTCAATACCTTTACTACACGGAATCTGATTGAAACTTCATTGAAGATGGATCTTTGCAGACCTGAACACACACACGCACACACGCACGCGCGCGCGTGCACACACACATGCACATACACACACTTGGTAAAATAGAAAATACTACTCTGCTATAAGGAACTATTTATTATATCTGTCATCCTGGAGAAATATACAAATCCTTTACTACAGCTTTTATTTTCTTTTTGGCTCCACCTATGTTCTCATAATGGTATTATCTGATGAAGTTGATTAATGACCACAATTAAGGTAAAATAGCACAGTATTTAGGATAGAAAGAGTAATCCATAGAATTTCTTTTTTTTTTTTTTTTTTTTTTT